>JAUMHP010000082.1:4657704-4673790 GCA_032361065.1 Enteromius trimaculatus | reverse complement strand
TCCCATAGCGTCTTATCAGACGCAGTACTCGTTCCATGTCTAAGGGAACCTGGGTTACGGAAGTAACCCATACGTTTTCGTCTGTTTTGGGGTGGGAGGGGCAGTCAGTTTGGGAAACATTACATTTTACTTACTTTATTCTCTTTATTTATTTTTTCCAAATATAAAATAAACACGGAGGTGTTAGTCCCATGCGAAATGGTGCATGAAAATCACGGACGACAGATGATAAAAATTGAAGCTCACACGTACAGTAGTTTAAAAAACTAGTCCCGTCCAAATAGGGCTAGGTATACATCCGCGCTAAAATAACAAGGTGAAAGTCATCATAGCTTGCGTAGTATAGACCCAGCTTCCAACCCAACTTTGTGAATCGATTAACAGCGATATTTTTTTATTGCCTACGCAGCGAACAGCCAACCACTTACAAATATATATTTATAATTTTTTGAAAAAAAAGTTGCAATTATTTTGCTGAGCATAGAGTTTAAACTACTTTTAACCCCCTAGTAGTCCTTTTAATATTTGTATGTCTCAGCAAAGTACACAAGCATTTTGGACAACAACATCTCAATTTTCCATCAAGTAAGCAAGAAATCCCTTTAAATTAGTTTGTGTGATGTCTCTCTGGCATTATGTATATGGGAAATTGCACACACATTGCATCACAAACAGCCACAAAGTCAGCAAGCTGAGAGTATCAGGTCAGCTGTAGTAAAGCTATTACCCAACCAGGACAAAATGAGGTGAGTGAGGATGTGCTCACCTTCATCTGAGAGAAAGAAAGAGGCACAGCATTTTGAGCTGGTGAGGAGCAAAAGGCCATATGATCGCTTCTATATTAAGTTGGGACAAAGAGTACAACAAGGGCAAAGAGGAGATCCAGAAACAGAGCAGCGCAAAATAACTGCTGCTGTGAGCATTAACTCTACATTAAACATACAGCGGCAGAATATTACAGTGTTACACAGAAACATGTATTTCTGACCCTGCACATATATATGATGATGTCATCACAGGGTGAGGTGTGATTGGGTCACAGAAGCTTCTGATTATATTATAGTGGAATAGCTCCTCCCATTAAAGCTGCTGTTTTCTACAAGATGAGAGATACCACTGAAATTGGTGTGGTGAGAATTTCCTATGCTGAGGTGATCAGAACTAATAATAAGTGAATGTCTCTGTCTCTTTTACTCTACCGCAAGATAGAAATTTTGTCATTAACTATTAATTGTTATTTTTATGTTATTTTATTGATTTATTTTGAAAGATTGAATTTGAATTATTTAATTTTTTTCTGCCTATTGTTATATTTTGTAAGATGTAGCATGCTATTTAGGTTTCAGAATTTATTTTTTCTCTCTTTTTTTTTTATTTTTTATTTAGCAAATCTATTGAGTCAATTCACTAAAATTTACCTAGGCTTTAACACAGCATTTTTAACATAGCAAGACTAATTAAAATGGCAATTTGTCATGTTACTACTCAGTAAAAAAAAAAATTGATAAATGCAGTATTTTGAAAACAGATAATTTTAGTTAGTTACTTCTCAGCACACAACTACACAACCTTTCGCAGTGTTATTATTCCATTTCTTTAAATCCATCTTTTCTGACTGCTCTCACTCAGGTTGGAATAAAGAGCAAGCCATCTAATTTTTCGAGATAGATGTAGCATTTTGCTTGGGATCAAAGGGACATTATGTCCTTAATAGCGAGTGCATTCCATTTGCTATTTGATGTGTATGGGTGCGGCACAGGCCTGTCATTCTGCGGCAGAATGAGCCCGGGCTAAAGAGATAATATTTCAATAACACAGTGGCCTGATCATAAAGTAACTCAATGGAAATGTGTAAGAGCCTCAGGCTACTCAGCAGGACAGTCAGCAGTCAAATCATTTCACTTCCCTGTCTCTCTCTCTCTCTCCATCCTGCTATCTGTCTATCCATTTCTCTCTTTTCACATTTTCTCTCTAACCCCACATTCTCTTGCTTTTATTTCTACTTTATCTCTCTTCCATGCACACATCCACACATATACTGCATATTCACATGTATTACATGCACACAAAAAAAGTATTCATGCATACTCAAGAAAAGATTTAGAGAAAAGAAAATTGGCCTAGATTATTGAAAATGAGCCCTACTTATTCATACCTTTGACCAAGATATAATTGTATTGTCTGAGAGCATAATTAGGCCAGAAACATACTCATAGACACAAATCCAGTGCTGTTTCTGACTACTGCTCACTTGTTGTGGTCACTGGCTGGGTGATATACTGTGCTTATTTTGACAAAAACATAAAAGATTGTGCACATTGCAAAGATTTGCTGTTTTTTGTTTTGTCTTGTTTATTTAGTTCTCTTTAAATTGTTCATTCGTTAATTTATTTAAACCATTTTATTTGTTTTATTTGTTTAGGGTGTGTTACTCAGAAATGCTAAAATCTCCAGTTGTCATTTGTTATTTATTACAGCGTTTTAATATATGAATATTGCTTTTCATTATGTACTGATCTATTTGTGCATATTAATGAAAATTAATACAATAAATATTAATGTGGCAACTAGGTTCCATTTCATTTTAGTGTTAATTATTACAGTATAATAACTTAAATTTATAACATTGTAATAAATTGTGCAACATTGTGCAAGTAAGTACATAATATTTTTGTGGTTTATGGTTAGAGTTTTGGTATAGTGTTAGTTGCTTGTAATTATGAAAAAATTATCCCGCCACGGTATGTAAGCCTTTTTTTTTATTTTTTATTTTTTTTTTTTTTTAAGATTTGTAACTAGATTTTGAAACATTTGGAATCTTATTGGCTACATTTGTCTGTGTCTGGGGGGGAAAGCATTAAAAAAAGGGGGCAGTCATGGCCTAACAGATAGAGAGTTGGACCTGTAACACAAAGGTTGTGGGTTCGAGTCCCAGGTGTAGGTGGTGGGAGTGAATACCCAGCACTCTCTCCACCTTCAATACCATGACTGAGGTGAGACCCTTGACCTAGGCACCGTTTCACCAACTGCTCCCCGGGCACTGCTGCAATAGCTGCCCACTGCTCCGGGTGTGTGTTCAAGGTGTGTTCACGGTGTGTGTGGGTGATTGTTAACTTTTCACTGCTGAATGTGTGCACTTATAAGAATATATAAGTCCTGCCAACACATGAAAATTCTGTTCAGCTGTAAAATTTCTGTAAAAAAGAAAAAGAAAAAGCCATTTTAACCACACACACTACAAAACAGAGGCTTTACTGCATTCATAATGACTCACAGCTGACAAACTGCAAAAGAGGGGCTTCCTTTTGTTACTCCTGTCTTAAACATCATCCAACTTCTTACATCTTATCTAGTTTCAGCCTTTTGGTTCATTCTCCTTTATCAGAGAAGCTTAAAGTCAGGGTGTGTCACTTTAAAGGGGTGAGACATCTAATGAGGCTTTGTGGCAAAGCTGCGGGCACCTATGTTTGGAAACGGATGTGTTTTTGGACAGCTAAGATGATGCCGCTCTAAGCCTTGCCCAGGTAATGCTGCTCTTTAAAGAGCGGATTTGCCTAATGCAACCTGAGCTTGTCAGTCAGAATTCCTGCTACAAAGCACTTGTCTCAAAGACAGATTTCTTATTTTTTTTTTTGTGTTGAACTTTAATTGGTGCTTATAGACGACAGTAAACTGAACCAGAAAGAGATGATAGGCATGCAGTTTCGTTCAGAGCTCAGAACATTCTGCTGATGTGGACAGTCAGCGGGTCCAAATTAGGATGCCTGATACCTTTTAGATGCCATTAAAAAACAGTGACATTAATAGCAGGTTCTAGTGCATGTATACTCTGTAAAAAGATGTGTTTTTCAATGTGTTTTTTTCTGTAAAGTATTTTAAATATTAGTATCTTTAGTGGATTATATTAATGAAATAAAAGACTACTTTTATTTGTACCATACACTTTCATTTTTACTTGATAATACAGTAATTTTAACTGTAATTTGTTATTTGTTATTACATTTAATATTATTACATTTTAAATTGACTAAATTGCAACATCATGTGTAATTACAAATATATTTAAATATACGACATAAACGTTTAAAGAACTGACAGTTTACTTTAAATATCAGTATATTCAGCGCTTTACTAATTTCAAAGAAAATGCTCTAGCTACTAAATATGTAAAACATAATCCTTTTTTAAATTAATTTAAATTACCATGCGGTTAAGTGTACAGTTACATTCAGAACAGATAATATCATGGCAAGAAAATTAAATTGGTACCTTTTTTTTCTAGAAACATTTTAAGTCAGATTAATGACATCTGTGACAACATGTGTCACAAATCAATAGTTCATACAGTGTGACTCAAATATTACATTTGTGCAGAGAAATAGAGTTATCTGCATTTCTCAAATTTAATTGTCCATTCTAAACATTCAAACTGGCCACATTTGCATGGGTTAATTTCAGAAATTTTGGTCTGTTCCTTAACAACACATTCTCACTCCTAAGTCGTCACATACTGTATTGCTGCTTGGTCAGGACCCTTTGGCGTCACTTTTTAACCCACATCGTACATGTGAAGGTCATCCGTTTCAACTATTTGTCTTAATTGTTTTAGAAGACTTGACACTAAACACTCTTTATTTAAAAACAGCCATACTAAAATGGTACATTCCATTTCTATAAACCGTTGAAGCATGCAGTTTCATTCTTTGCATATTTTCAGGTGCTAACATAACATGCCAACCATTGTAAGTAATAACTATAAGAAAAATGTAGTTTGGCACACAGACAATGATCGTAGTTTGGAGAACTGGAGAGACTGTTAAACTGTTTTTTCCTGTTTCTCCCCAACACAACTCTTCCCCACTGTCTCTCTTTTTCACACCATGAGTCCCTGCTGAAGCTTTTATGGCCTGTGCAGCCTCACAGAGCCGCTGGATGAATTGTTTGATAGCCCAGGGCATGACGAAGAGAGAGGGGCCATAAATTGGATTGAAGTTTAAATGGAATAATATGACCGGGGAAAACGGAGGGACAGAGAGAGAGACGACTGAGGATGAAGAGGTAAGAATGAGGTGAGAAGTTCGTGCAGGATAACCATCCTGGGAAAAAATAAATAAATAAATACAATAAAAAATAAAGTAGTTTACTAGTTTACTCTGGTTACACAAGCTGGAAATAAGATCTGATTTTTCTTATCCGTATAGTTAAACTGAAAACATTAACATTGGGAATATTATGAGGTAGCCTCTTGTCTCCAAAATCCTAAAGGGATATTAATGGAAATTCTGTCATAAATCAGGAATCCCAATCCTAACATGACTGGTCCTATGAAGTTTTTTTTTTCTTTTTTTTCTCAGAACTGCAGTTTATCCAGCTGGTTCTTGTTTGATTATATATTGTCAAGGGTGAGTGGATGTGTATGTGGTCTCACATTAAGAACAGTTCTGTCTCATTGATTTGTCTTGCAAAGTGACACCTGCATGCTGAAGATTAATCGACTGGATTGAGCAGACGTCACACCAGCAGCACTGACTGTCCTTGTCACAACATTGATGTAAACTGAAAGTCACTGAAACTAGAATATATGCTGAAATCTGCAATTACTGGAAAAGATATGACATCTTGATTTTGTTATATCAAACTGATTAAATATAGTAATAAATTGATAAATTGGGAAAATTGGCATTTGCTGATTGCTAGCCATTACTATAGCATCAATTAAAGTATTTATATATTTATATATATATATATATATATATATATTAGTCCTGTCAAAAAATTAATCACAAATAATCGCATTTAAAAAAAAATAAATAAATAAATTACATAATATATGTGTGTTTATCATGTATATTTATCATATTGCATTTATATATTTACGGAAAATATGTCATGTTTATATTTTAAACATATTTATATAGTAGTCATAACTAGTCATTTCTGAGTGAATCCAAGTAGTTTTTAGTGTGTTTTCTAAACACATTATCAAATTTAAATAAATGTATAAATCTTAAAATTTAAAAATTAAAATAGAAAAACTGTCAAAACTGCCCTATTATTGTCAATTCTAATTTTCATAACTGGCACAGTTTTATTTATTACCATTTAAATTACTTATCACAAAATAGAATACAATGTAATTAATTAAATTATATAAAAACTAAGTTTGTTTGCAATACGTTTTACTAGACAACAAGACAAAGATGTTCTGATCACACAGACCATGTCCCATATTCCAGTTGCACCCAAATGAACCTCATTACATGGGGCATGTCCTTTGCTTTTTGGCCAGTATAGCTCATTCTTCTGTATAACCTTGTAGGTATGTGCTGAACTGCAGCACATTTTTAACACCACTGATCTGTAGCCCAGTCTTCTCTGCTATTAATAAAGCATTCCGCGGATCTCGTAAGCATCATTAGGGAAGTCCCCAAACATCTCCAACCTCAGATAAACTTCACAGTAAATTAGCCACAATTAGCAAACACGACATCAGCGCTACGGCCCGCTAATGCCATTACAAACCCACCCAATCATAACTTACAGTCTACTGGATCATTTCTCAAATCAATGATCTTAGTAAGTACTTGTAAGAGGGCCCTATTGCCAAATCAGCTGGATACGTCCAATTAAAAAGGAATGGAGGAGAGGGAGGCAGCCCAGCGTTGATTAGCACTTAGCTTCAGGGCACCAGCGTTATTATGCAGAGAATGCAGCTCTGCTAGAGTCAGGTTAAACGCTTTTAATTCACAAAACCTCCCACTGGCTCTCAAAAAGGCTTGAGTGATAATGATCACCGTAGGTAGAACAGCCACAAGACATCTAGTGTGTCTGTGTATTCTGGTAATTCACCCAAATGTCTTATGTGTTTCTGCTAGATTTTATTTAGTTATTTTTAATCAGATAAAAAGGGGGTTATTTCAATAGCATCAGTCTTTTTAGAAGAGGACAGAGTGCAATATACTTCGTAGGAGTATACTTGTGAGTGTGAACTGATTTTAATGGACCATTTCTGAACTATTACTGTGTTTTCCTTTTATTTACAATGAAATGAAAATATATTAAAATTTTAAATTACATAAGATGTAAGATGAGTTTTTTTAGGGCTACTTAAGTGGGGCTTTGCACTTTCTAAATTGTGCAGCCAAATGTACTGACAAGCATGATAAACTATGTGTTACGAAAGGGACGAAAGACAGTACCTGTTATGAGTTCATAGAAGGGCCAAGGCGGAACAGGCGGGACAGACAACATCCTGGGAGAGGCAGGCAGCACAGAGGCCCACCAGGGCGGAGCAGAAGGCCAGGGCTGGGCTGCAGGACACCAAGGCAGAGCAGGCGGAGCCACGACCCTCCAGAGTGAAACCTTTGGAGTCAAGGCCCTCCAGGGCAGAGTGAGAGCACACCAGGGTGGCATAGGTGGATCGGGAGCCCACCAGGGCGGTGCAGGCGGAACGGGAACCCACCAGGTGTTATCAGCCTCCATGGCTGTGAGATGGCTCCTTAGCCATGACAGAACAGGACAAGAGGTCAATGGCAGCCCTTAAATATTGAGTAGTGATCAAAAAAAAATAAAAAATCTTAACAGAGCAGGACAGGAGTACAATGGCCTCCGTGGCCATGACAAGGCATGACAAGTGCTCAGAGACGGCTTCCATAACCATGGCTGGGCACGACGAGGGTTCTATGGTGGCCCTTCTGTCCGTGACTGGCCAGAATGATGGTTCAACGGCTCCCGTTGCCATGACAGGGCAATGTGAGGGTTCTATGGCGGCCCTTCTGGCCATGACAGGGCCAAACAATCTCTCAGGGCGGAATCTCTGGGGACTCTACAGCATCAACCGACACCTCTGGAGTTAATGCAGCCACCGGCGAACCTTCCTGAGGATCTACAGCCCCAACCGACACCTCTAGGGCTTGTGCAGCCACTGGAGGAACCTCCAGAAGACCTACGGTATCAGCTGGTACCCCCAGTGGTTCTGAGGTAGATTTGGGAGCTCCTTCGTGGGCCAACGAAGTCTCGGGATGGCAGTGTGTGCCCCACAGGCTGGAAATGGCAACTTCCATGACCAGTCTCTGTCACAGCCTGCGCTGGAACCCTAGGGAGATCTGCTGCCTTAACTGACATCAATGGGGGGTCTGCCATGCTGCACACCCACGTCAAAGGCCCCCGGAAAGCCTTGGTGTCTCAAGAGAACAGGGAGAGACAGAGGGTGTTTTGGGGGATGAGGAGATAGTGAGGAGCACATGGGGATGATGGCAGGATGTGGTGAAGAGATGGTGATGGGAGGATGATGATGATCCCCTGGAGGCCTGGTGTTTGGCACATGGCATAGACCTAGAGCTGACAACCCACAGCAGAATCGAGGAAGAAGTCAAGATGTAGATGTTGTGGCTGCCGAAATTGGGGGGCTGAGCAATAGAGACAGAGCTGGTGAGTCTGAAGGCACAGGTGGAGGGCCGATGGAGCTGAGCATCACTGGTGGAGCCAGGGGAATAGGGAAGTGACGACTGACCAAGAAAGAGATGACTGGCTGAAGGCTGGCAGTCCTCTGTTCAGGACTTTTATTATGAACATTTTTCTCCTCCCAGTTTGATTGTTGTCATGGTTGCCCATTAGTTCCTCGCCCCTTGGTCTTGAATTTACCTGTATTTAATAACTTGTTTGTTTTTTCTTGCTCTTCGTGTTCTTCTTGTTCGTATGCGCTCCATTTAGCTGAGTCTTCACTCACTGTACACTCCTCGGGGGTTTCACCACTCTTGAGACTCAAATTCAAAATTTGTCACGTTCACATACATACACGGTACGACATGAAGTGAAATGAATTGCATGACTGCCCCAACAAATTGATACATTAAGAAAACAATTAAGCAAAACAGCAAAATAGAAGTATATAAGTATAAAAATAAGTATAGTAGATAAATATAATAATATAATTAAAAAGAAGAGTAAACTAGCAATAAAATAAAATAGAATAAAAAGAGAATAGAAGTAGAATAGAATATGATATGACTATATAAATAGTAATATAAGAAGTATATATACTCACAACAAGACAACAACAAGTATGTCAGTGCAAGTGTCCCATGTGCTTTGCTGTGCAGTGCAGTGTAATATTGAAAGTGGGTAAAGTGGCATACTGGGGACATGTATGTACATTCTACTCATTAATCTCTGCATAGGCTTCTCCTAACTGCAAACAAGTAGTGCAAGTGGTGGAGTGGATGTCAAAGAGAGTTCAGTGAACCATGTGTGCGGATGTGCAAAATGGATCAGTACTGTGTGATGTACTGATTAAGAGACCGTATCGCCTGTGGGAAGAAGCTCCTTCTCAGTCTCTCTGTGTTTGCCTTTAGGGAGCGGAATTGCTTTCCCGACCTCATCAGAGAGAACAGTCCATTGTTGGGATGGCTGAGGTCCTTCATAATCTTCCTGGCCTGCTGTAGATCGAGTGCAGGACAGGGAACTCGGTGCGGATGGTGCGCTCAGCTGATCGTACCACCCTCCTGTTCCCGAAACAGGTTAAGATATTTCCCGTCAGGATGCTCTCTATGGTGCAGGAGTAAAAGTTCTTGAGCACCTTGGAGGGCAGTCTGAAGCCTCTCAAGCGTCTGAGGTGGTAGAGACGCTGTCGGGTCTTTTTCACCACAGTGTTGATGTGACAGGACCATGACAGGTCCTGCGTGATGTGAACACCAAGGTATTTGAAGCTGTTCACTCTCTCCACTGGGCTCTCGTTGATTATGGGCGTCTGGTAGTTTCTCTCCTGCTTAGTGCAGAAGTCCACTATCAGTGGAGTCACTCCTTTGTTTTGCTGACGTTTAGAAGGAGGTTGTTCCTCTGGCACCAGTTCTCCAGACTCCTAATTTCCTTCAGACAGGCTGTCTCGTTTTTATCAGAGATCAGGCCCACCATGACGGTGTCATCAGCAAACTTAATGATGGTGGTGGAGCTGGGTACAGCAGAGTACAGCAGGGGGCTCAGAACACATCCCTGGGGGGCTCCAGTGCCGAGAGTGAGGGAGGCTGAGATGTGTCCACCCATCCTTACTGCCTGTGGTCTGCCAGTTAGGAAATTACAGATCCACTGGCACAGAGATGAGCTAAGATCCAGATACTCCAGCTTGGTGGTTAGTGTGGAGGGAATTATGGTAATAAATTCTGAGCTGTAGTCAATGAAGAGCATTTTAACATAATTCCCCCCTCTAGTGTCCAGGTGAGTGAGTGATGTGTGGAGGAGATGAGTGATGGCATCATCTGTAGACCAGTTTAAATGGTAAGCGAACTGTAGTGGATCGAGTGTGTCTGGTAGAGAAGAAATGATGAAGTCTTTGATCACTACTCAACCGCTATGGCACTAAGATAACCGCCATCCCTCTGCCAGAGTCACCGCTCAAGATGGCCGACATGCGTCATGCCTCAGTCAGAGTCAGCGCTCAAAATGGCTGCCATTGCCTCGGTCAGAGCTCAAAATGGCTGCTGCCACCGTTGCACAAAATTACTTTCCAGGGGTCTATGAGACTGGTATCCAGCTCAGCAGACACACAGCTTCTCTCTAGAAGATCAGGTCACGGAGGCTGGCAGCCGGTCTCTCTAGAAGGTGCTGCCACATTTCATGGAAGTATAACTAAGCAAATATTTAATACAAAAGTACTTCTAGTATACTTTTTAGAAATATATTAAAATAAAATTTTATATATTTTTAATGCACTTTAAATAAGCATGTTGGGAACACAAATGTATTATAAAACATACTACTTGAATTTCAAGTATATTTTTAATACATTTGATACTAAATCTTTTTAGCGGAAAGCCTGCGATCAGACACAGAGGTTGTTTTGGTTTTTCTCGATAGGTGAGAATCTATCAGAAATACTTATCCTCCCTTTAAGTGTCTTAAGACAAATTTACACTTTAGTGGCCTTTTAAATCATTAAAATTTAAGTACACTACAAATGTAATACAACTAGGCACACATCCTCAAGGGATTATGAAAGGAAAATATTGTTTAAATGTCACATCCAGTTCAAATATGTTTGTAAAAATGACATATTTAATTTTCAGCTTACCTTCAAATTTTCTTTTGATAGGAGATGACAATATATGGTAAAGCTTGTCTAGGTAAAATAATAATAATGAATGCATGGTAAATCCAGTATTTTTCCGCCTATTATTTAGCAAAATGCCAAATGCCTCAAAAAGGGAAATAAAACTGCTCAACCTGACCGAGCCCAGATAGCACATCACATATCTTTTTGACAGTATTAGTGTAAAATATGTCTGCTAATATTATCACAAATGTAAGCACAGCTGTTTGAAAGTGAAGTCAAAAAGAAGAATGTGATGAAATATCAGATCTATGGGACTCACAGCACACAAGCAGCCTGTGTGCTCGTTAGATGCCGAGACATCTGTGAAAGATTGCATCATCTGGAAACCACAGCATTCTATTCATCATATTGAGTTCAAACATCTGATAAACATCTGAAAAGAACAAACTCAGACACTCGTTCTACATGTTGAAATCATCTGCAAAATGTAATTTTAACATCTAACATGGTGATAACTTGCTTTATGGAACGTGTGAACTGTTTTTACCATATCCTTTTTTTGTTGTGCTGTGCTGTGCAATTGTTACTGTATTGATTTTCTTTGAATTCTAATACGATAAGTTCCTCTTTCTTTGAGGTGTGGCTAGTTCATGAGTTAAAGGGGTAAAATTATGTGATTCCAGGCTTTCCTTTCTTTTTGGGGTGTTACAAGCCGTTGATATTGATATTTTTATTCCTTTGGAATTCATCAGCTTTTAAGAACTGCCAATTTTTATGGTAATGGACGGAACTTGTAACACTGTAGTTGTCGCGACATCGCTTCTCAGTGGGACAGAGGAAGCACAGAGGCAGAGATATGCTCAAAATAAACATTTAATTACACAGAACAAAGAAAACAAAGGAACGCTGACGAAAATGCAAAATCAATGTGTGCAACACACAAGACACTACTTTAACAACGGACTCTGACTACTGAACAAACATAATGAAAGGGGCGGGCTACAAATGAGCAAAGACATGAGACATGAGGAGAATGAAATGAAAATGAAATGAAAACAATAACACAGAGAAAGCACATGGCAAACAGGTGTCCGTGAGATACACCGGGCTGAGTTTCTGGAGGTTTTCCGAACATGGTACAGTGTGCTTTCTAGACCACCTAGAAGGTGAATACACCCTTCGTGACCAGACAGAGGTTGAATTCGCCCTACGAGACCAGACAGGAAGTGAGTACGCCCTATCAGACAAGGCAGAGAGTGAATGCGCCCTCAGTGACCATACACGAAATGAATGTGCCCTTCTAGACCAGACCAAAGCTGACGTCTCCCTCCGAGACTGACTGAAACCTGATTCGGGGTCCTCCATGGGTTGTGCAGCCACCATTGAGGCCTCTGGGGATTCTACGGACGGAACCGACATGAGGAGACATGAGGAGAATGAAGTGAAAACAACAGAGAAAGCACATGGTAAACAGAATGAAAACAAAACATTCACACGAGACACCTGATGGTGTGACATAACCCCCCCTCTGAGAGCTGCTTCCAGATGCTCAAAACTGTCCACAGGAGGGTGAAGTAGAGGCGGAACAGTACATAGTGCAGGGGGTGGGATGGATGGGTGTCCGTGAGATACACCCGGCTGAGTTTCTGGAGATCTTCCGGACATGGTACAATGTGTTATGACCCACGGTGGGTCAGGCTCCTCCACGAGCCATGGCGGAGACGCCCTCCAGGGCAGACCAGACTGCGAGGACACCCACCAGTTCGGGTTCGAGGTGTGACACAGTCTCCGAGGTCTCCATGGGTTGTGCAGCCACCAGCTAAACCTCCTGAGACTCTACAGTCACAACCGACATCACAGGAGGTTGTGCAGTCACTGGCGGAACCAACGGAGCCTCTAAATCACAGACCGGCTCTGGTGGATTGGGCCACGGCAGCTCGCCATTATTGACTGACTCTGACTTCGTCCATGTCCCACCCATCTCCATCGCAACCCAGGTAGTGGGGTTTTGGCACTAATCTAACCCTATATTGCGCCGCTTTTGGCAGCGGACCCCGGGTGGGGGCAGGCCGTGACCAAAGTCCGCAAAGATGCATGTGTTTTTGAGTGTGAACGCCAGCTTCATTGGTTGTTTGTTCTGTAATGCTGCAGTTGGACAAAGCATGAACTAAATACCAAAACTAATCAAGACAGAACTCAAGACACCTGGAATGACATGGCAGGGAAAGGATCAAATATAATGAAAGGGGCGGGGTTATAAATGAGCAAAGACATGAGGAGAATGAAATGAAAACAGCAACATACAGAAAGCACATGGCAAACAGAATAAAAACAAAACATGCACACAAGACACCTGACGGTGTGACAGGAACTAATGTACAGAAACATTAAAATAGTATAGATTAGTGTGCAAAGTTTTATAGTAAGAACGTTGTTACGGAACGGAAGCCTGAGGCGAACGAGTTCATGTGCAAAAAGTGATTTCTCAGAGTCAGAATAACAGTAGTCGATCGCCAGCTGATACAATGGAGGAGGCACAAGCAGAGACATAGTCGATAAACAAGCAAAGGGTCACAATACCGATAATCAGAGTCCTTGGGGAGAGGCAGAGGGAAAGTCCAGATTCAGGCAGAGGTAGTCAACAGATAATCCAACGGATTATCCAAACAGCAAGATACTAGGAACACGAAAGAATGACACAAACAATGAACCGTGAATAACACGCAAACACAGGGGGGTTTTATACAGGTGAAAGTAGATCAAAGGGGTGGAGCAAACAATCAAACACCTAGACAACCAACGAGTGGGCGGAGACATGAGTTTGTGGCAATGAGTCTAAAATAAACACAAAACACATATAGTCTGCTGGGCGCTGGTGTGCCATCCAGTGGCCTGAGCTGGCACCTCCAGCTGATCGTGACAAATGTATTCTATTTAGTGTCCTTTTCATTCATTTAAAATATTTATATTGGGGACAACCATGAATAGTTACTTTCCCAGGAAATGACTTACTTTTATAATGATGTAACTCAGTTACTAACTTTTTGTATTTAACTAACTTTTGTAGTTACTAACTATTTGTGGGAAGTGTACTGCAAAAACATACGAGCGCTGTGTCTGTCACACGACTCTGTTCCTCTTTCAGGCTTTCAACTGATGCTAAAAATATAATGACATTATTAACTGTCTTTACATTTACATTGAAAGCTGAACTTATGATAAGGGCCAATACATTTTTGACATGTGCTTGTGGGGTTTGTCCAATCACAATGCAGTGTCAGTTGTCCAATCAGAACAAATGCACCAAATAATGGTGTTTAAAACAGCATACAGTATATGACCCCATTTAAAAGGGAACCTTTTTTTGAAAAAAGTGTACTGTTACCTAACAAAGGTCTGATCAGTCAGCTCATACTGTGCTGCATCTTTTATTCATTGCAGGTACTTTTTAAAGCCTATTGGTAATCTAAATGTGAGAGCCCTTGAGTGTTTCATTGTTTAAAGTAGTCCACAGATCCGTGACACCTCTCCGTACCTGCACTGCAGCACAACACACTAACAGCGATGTCGCATAAACCCATAATGGCATCTCACTGTTATCACATGTTCTCATTATGCATGTAGACAGAGCGTCTCAACGCACATGACTGGTTCTCCACAGGCCCACAGCCTCACGGGGGATTTAATACATGTCTTAGTCTTCGCTCCACCACCCCACCGCAGCACCAGGTAGCCGCTCTGCACCTCCATGAAATTAAGCAGAAAACACAGATTAGCTTTCAAAAAGCGAACTAATGTAGCATGAAATGCTGCAGCCATGCTCTAGCAATCAGACGTTCCTTTCCGTGACCTATTTTTACATCGCTCTCCTCTCTCGCGTGCATGGCTTTTTATCCCCAATCCATTCCCATCTCAACATCTGGATACTGGGAACATTTAGCTGGTAATTGGTTTGGGCTTTTTATTATTCTAGTAGTGCTGTGAATTGGATAGGGACTGGAGGGATGAGCGACGCATCGATGATAGTGGAGGATCATGACTTAGGCTGACAAAGAAATCATTCAGAGACAGACAAAAAGAATGAATACAGTGCAGGGGTTGATGGTATGACTGGACTTTCATCTGTATATATCACAATATAGTTATTTATGCAACAAAAAAATGGTTTGTGGTAATGATTTTAAATCAATTAAGAATTTTCTTCAAATTAATTACATGCCATGACAATTAATTAATCATGATTTTATATAGCCAATTATTGTTTCAGTCTTTCTTGAATGTGGACTAGTATACATGCAGACCATGATAGTTTGCTGTTGTTCACTGTTCCATTGCTTTCGCACATGCCTTGTATGAAATGCATATCAACGTATTCATTCTGTTCTCTAAAACATAAACGTGTGGAAGGAAAATCCCTCATTATGAAATTTGCATGGGTCAGGAAACCTGATTTATTGCATTCATTTATTCACGATTTAGCAAAATTTTTTCTGGCAATGTCTATTTTTGTATAATTCAGTGATTTAAATAGATGACAAATGAAAAATACTTCATCTCCTTCATATAATGTCTCTTGTTTTGAAATTTGATGGATGAAAAAAAGAAAAGCTTATTCATGACAAAGTCTGACATTAGTGAGGAAAAAAATCTTCACATGCAACACACAAAAAACTCACAACAGATGAACTAATATAGATATATGCACACCTGTGAATGCGATTACATTTTTATTAATCACTCTAAACCGTGCTAAAGTTTTGATGTTGCTTGGCGACGGTAAACAATTACATTCTGTTTTGCGTTAATGCTAACAATCCCTTAATGGCAAGTCCTTTCTCATCTTGACTTGTTTGGGAAACATCCCGCTCTGTTTCACTCTCATGTATATAATGTGAAGCAGTCCTGTCCAATGAACACCAAATACTTAGCATGATATAAACTATACAGCACAATTTCTAATGATTGATATATTTATCATTGCATGCAGCATATGGTATACAGTGTCATCTTAAACCCACTCCTTATTATACAGTACATAT
>JAUMHP010000082.1:4594556-4606639 GCA_032361065.1 Enteromius trimaculatus | reverse complement strand
TTAATGCAATTATCTAATCAACCAATCACATGGCAGTTGCTTCTATGCATTTAGGAGTGTGGTCCTGGTCAAGACAATCTCCTGAACTCCAAACTGAATGTCAGAATGGAAAAGAAAGGTGATTTAAGCAATTTTGAGCGTGGCATGGTTGTTGGTGCCAGACAGGCCGCTCTGAGTATTTCACAATCTGATCAGTTACTGGGATTTTCATGCACAACCATTTCTAGGGTTTACAAAGAATGGTGTGAAAAGGGAAAAACATCCAGAATGCAGCAGTCCTGTGGGCGAAAATGCCTTGTTGATGCTAGAGGTCAGAGGAGAAAGGGCCGACTGATTCAAGCTGATAGAAGAGCAACTTTGTCTGAAATAACCACTCGTTACAACCGAGGTATGCAGCAAAGCATTTGTGAAGTCACAACACACACAACCTTGAGGCGGATGGGCTACAACAGCAGAAGACCCCAGCGGGTACCACTCATCTCAACTACAAATAGGAAAAAGAGGCTACAATTAGCACAAGCTCACCAAAATTGGACAGTTGAGGACTGGAAAAATTATGCCTGGTCTGATGAGTCTCGATTTCTTTTGAGGTATTCAAATTGTAGAGTCAGAATTTGGCGTAAACAGAATGAGAACATGGATCCATCATGCCTTTTTACCACAGTGCAGGCTGGTGGTGGTGTAATGGTGTGGGGGATGTTTTCTTGGAACACTTTAGGCCCATTAGTGCCAATTGGGCATCGTTTAAATGCCACGCGCTACCTGAGCATTGTTTCTGACCATGTCCATCCCTTTATGACCACTATGTACCCATCCTCTGATGGTTACTTCCAGCAGGATAATGCACCATGTCACAAAGTTCGAATCATTTCAAATTGGTTTCTTGAACATGACAATGAGTTCACTGTACTAAAATGGCCCTCACAGTCACCAGATCTCAACTCAATAGAGCATCTTTGGAATTTCTAAAGAATGCTTTTAGCACCTTGTTGAATCAAAGCCACGTAGAATTAAGGCAGTTCTGGAGGCGAAAGTGGGTCAAACACTGTATTAGTATGGTGTTCCTAATAATCCTTTTGGTGAGTGGCTGGTAGAGAACGGAGAGGACACAGGCGCTGTTTGTTCGCCGCTTCTCCGACTCTGATTTAGTAGATTTTTAACTGATTCAGAATTTGTTTTTTAAACTTGCATTAGACTATTACTTAGTCTAGCAAGCTACGACTGTGTTCGGTGTTTGACTTGTTGGTTAAACTTTGTCACCTTGTCTGCGGACCGGGCTGGGACAGCGGACATCAGCTGAATAGTCACTACTTGAGCTGGGTAAATTCCAACGACGCCCGGGACTATTTTTAAATACTCCATCTCTCAGTTGTTGAGCTTCAATTGGTGGTTTCCTCCACCTTGTATTCCAGCCATAAAACAGCTCGGACTTCTAGGTCGATGCCGCTATGTCCCGCAAAAAGTTTGTTTACCACCAGCATGACGGCGCTTCAATTCCTGCCATCTGGTCTTCGACTGCACGTCTCGCATCTGGAGAGCGTCATCAGAGCACTGACGCACCTGGACTACGTAGCAGCTACCCGCCCCTTTTTCCTCTAAGAGATTTTAGAGCAGGGCGAAAAGACACTAACAAATCCCTTAGCCATGATCATATTTTGGAAAAAAAAGGTTGATTTTATGTGCCTGGTTGAATCTTGGCAAAAACCAGGGGACTATTCAGTGCTTACTGAAGCCTGCCCCCAGGGGTATTGCTACCTGGAGAGAGCCCGTGGCTCTGGACGTGGGGGTGGTTTGGCTGTCATCCATCGAGCTGAACTGAAACTTTCTCCTCTGCCACTACCGGACTTCATCTCCATGGAATGCTTAGCCTTTAAATGCAAACCTCCCTATTCAATGACAGTGCTGCTCATATATCGTCCTCCCAAACCCCATTCCTCATTTCTTCCAGAAATACATGACTTACTTACATCACTCTGTTCATTGTCATCCAACATTGTTATTGTTGGTGATATAAATATTCATGTGGACAATCCTTCTTGTCATCTCTCAACAGACTTTTTGAGTGTGCTTGACTGTTTAGGTCTCTAGCATGTCAAGACCCCAACCCACACTAGGGGGCACACTTTAGATCTTGTCATTACTGACTCAGCTCATTTAAGAAATCTATGATCTGGATGTGTCCGATCACAAAGTGTTCTCTATGGCTTTCACATTTGCTTTGCAGGATGTGCTTTGGAGTGCAAATATAGAAAATCTGGACTCACTGTCCATAAGCACGCATTTCGTGACCATCAAAGTCCCTGAAAGATGCGCAATGCCAATTTTACTCAAATCAGATCATTAAAAATAAAGGCAATTCAAAGCAGCTGTTTGCTACAATTAATCATTAACATTAACTCCTTAATGTCTGGACCACATTCTCCACCTGTGCCTGCTTTTAATCCTTCATTTGGGAATTTGCCATCCCTCCCATATTTCACTGAGGTCTAAAGCAGCCACACTGATGGAATTTTGCAAGGAATGAAACCATCATCCTGCATATTGGATCCTATTCTGACAGTCATTCATCCATATTGTCAGTCCAATCATTACAAAGTTAGTAAATCTTTTGTTACAAAAAGGTCATGTGCCACCCTCTCTCAAAGCAGCCGTCATTCGCCCAATGTTGAAGAAGCCCTCATTAGATCCAGAGGTTCTTGCAAACTACAGGCCCATTTCAAACCTGACTTTTTTGTCAAAGGTTTTAGAAAAGACAGTTGCTTTCCAACTTCAGAGCCACCTTACATGCAATAACCTGTTTGAGAAGTTCCAGTCAGGCTTTCGTTCAGCTCATAGCACGGAAACAGCACTGCTCAGGGTGACAAATGATCTACTGATGACAGCTGATGCAGGTTCACCGTCTTTGCTTATTCTCCTGGGTCTGTCAGCGGCCTTTGATACAGTGGACCATTCCATACTCCTGGATCGCCTTTATTGTATTGCTGGACTCTCGGGAACCGCACTGCAGTGGTTCCAGTCCTACTTGTCTGGCAGGACTGAACATGTCATGTTGGGAGGATGTACATCCAGGATGTCCTCCGTCATATGTGGTGTTCCACAGGGGTCAGTTCTTGGACCCATCCTTTTCACCATCTATATGCTACCTCATTTTGGGAAAATCATCACCAGACATGGACTGCCCTTCCATTGTTATGCTGATGACACGCAGCTCTACATTAAAACTGCCCCGAACCCCTTAGAAGCCATCCTGAACCTCACTGCATGCCTAGAGGAGATAAAGGCCTGGATGAATAGCAATGTTCTACAGCTGAATAGCAGTAAAACTGAGGGACTCCTTATTGTCACCCCCCACCAGATCCGTTCTTTTCCTGTACTCCAGTTCACCTTCGATGGCCAGGACATTACTCTCTCCTCAGTCACTAATCTGGGGGTTCGGTTTGATCCACAGTTGACCCTCAGTGACCACATAAAACACCTGTGTAAGACATAATTTTACCATCTACGAAAAATTTCTAAACTCCGCCCCCTTCTAACACTCTCAGATGCAGAGAAACTTGTCCACGCCTTTATCTCCTTAAGGCTGGACTATTGTAATGGACTGTTTGCTGGAATTCAAACTAAGGACATACAAAAATTACAATACATCCAGGAAATTTGAACATATCACTCCCATCCTCAAATCACTTCACTGGCTCTCTGTTTCATCCCGGATCGAGTACAAAGTTCTTCTGTTAACCCATAAATGTATTTATGGTCAGGCACCTTCATATCTTCAAGATCTGATCAATTTACAAACTACCAATCGTTCTTCAAGTTCCTATTACTAAGCTCCGTACTATGGGGGGTCAAGCCACAAACCACCGTCACAGGGAGTTCCACTGTGGTTCAAGTGTGACTCACGCTTACCATGACTATAGGACACACATGCATATTATCGCTTAGGGACTGTTCTAGCATAAGCTCAGAAAACTTTTTTTCATTCTTTATAGAGAAACAAGTGCTCTTTGGGCAAACATTTCAGAAAATGTAAACATTCATGTATACTCATATACTGATTCAACCATTTCTTTATCCCTTTCTTCTTTTCCCATCATATATCAGCTTTTTACAATAAAAATGAAAAAAATATTTGAAAATTGTGAATTTAATAGGCCTTTAATTTTGTTGCCCCATCAACTGTGATGCGTGGTTCAAGTAAGATCCCAATACAACAGCGTCCATTAATGATTTTAATAAATTTTGTAGCACATTATATTATACAATACACAGGGATGAACATATTATACGTCATTCTTTGCACTAAATGTTATCTAACTATTTATTATTATTATTATACTCTTTTGATTATTATTATTTTTTTTATTTTTGAAGACAGTAACGACTAATGTTTTTCAACCATATCTCACATCTGTCACAAGTGTTTATTAGGAAAAAGTGTTTATCAAATTAAATATGCTTTGCTGTTAGTGTATGCTGACATAAAATGCAGTGACATTCAAACTTTTGGTAACAAGTTATTTTGATCATCCAATATAAACATTCTGTTAACAGTAAGTAGCATTGCAACTGTGTGTCAACTAGCAGTTATTAGAGTATTAGTAGACTGTCAGCTTAATATCTTCTAACACTTTATTTTGATATAAGGCCACAACACAACATAGTATAGAAACTTTGTGAGTATGTCAACTTATTCTACTAACCCTAAACCTACACTAACAATCTACGCTAAGATTTAGTAGACAGTTACAAATTAACCAGAATTAGTCAACATGTATTTGCAAAGTAAAATGTATAAAATGGACTATCAAAATAAAGTGTAACCAAACATTTAAGCTGTGACTTAAGCCTAAATTCTTTTTGTGGCTACTGTGTGTCATTCACATCAACACAGAGGGGAAAAAAAACTATGTAAGAGCAATAAAAAAATAAAAAAAACACGTAGTCGTCGTTAATTGCCATACAATGATATTAGTTACATCTGATTTTAGAAACACCAACAGTGCCTTGAGAAATGTGCAGTGCTGTGGGGTCCAGGAGAGGAAGTGTTCACTTTCCACTCAGAGGAAGACCTGTGGGCCGTCTGGATCCATGACTGAGGATGCTTCATCCTGTTCAGCCCTTCAGTTATTCTGCTCAAGGGAATCATATCCTACGATGAGCCATCATCCGCTTGTTAGAGACTCACTTGTAGAGCTTCATTTTTCAGGCTATATTTAAGCGCACATGACAAACTGCTGATTCTTGGCCCTTTGAAAAACACATACGCTCGAGGCTGGCGTGAAATCGACATTTACACCCATCTGCAGGGCGTGAGGACGCGGGACAAAGCTGCCGTTATTGCGCTGTGGCGTAATCTCTTGTTCTCCTCATCACTCTCCTTAACTCCCCTCATCATCGCCACAGTTGTTATTGGGCTGCTCTCCTCAACGCTTCTATTCCTGAGCTTAAAGTGTTTGAACTGGAAGTGCTGTGGCCCCTGAGGGTCCGAACTGCTCCATAATCAAAGATATTTGGGATGAGTTTGCAGCGGGTGGAAAGGTTATAGCTCTATTTTATGGCGCTAACTTGACACACCAGCACAATGAAGCTACTGTCAACCATATCAGCTTTGAGACACATAACTGTGACATTCCTGTTTACTGATTGATTTTGCTTTGTAATTTTTATTTCTTCACCTCTCATCTTGTGACTGACCTACCAGGACTCTTTTGTCACAGCCACACACTCGCAGATAAACATGTGACATTCTCTTCGGTGCTGGATAACATGGCCCTTGACTTAATGCCGCATGTTATTGTCTTAATATAATTTCATGGAGTGTTTCTCTGTAAATAAACAAATGATTTTGGTCTGAAATGTATGAAAGGACAAAGAGTGGTGTGAGCCGTAATCTGTCTCTCACGTTTGTGTGAATTAATGCAAAGAGTTTGGGTGAACAGTATTGGCTGTTACTTTACTATCTACTTCGATGCAAAAAGAAAAATGTTAAAAAAATCTTGTTATGAAATCCATACACAATATATTTACAGTGCCTTCCACAAATATTTGCAAGGCATGTAAATATGAGCAAAATGAACTGTAATTGGCCATAAAATATCAAGTATTTTCTCATTGTGTTGTTTTTAATAATGGAAAACCATTTTTAATTTTCTACATTACATTCTAATGTGTTTTCATAAAAATTCAACTTTAAAGTGAAGCTAAATTATTTTAAAATACGTAATATTTATGATGTAATTTAAAAAAAGTGGCAGAATTATTGGCTGCCATTGAAACTCTTCTAGCAAATTTTTCAATCGTCAAATAATTTAATTATATTCCCATTAATTTCATTTCCACATGAGTGATTAGGAACACAAGGGGAAACCCATGATCTTCAGTTTCACTCTGCACAAATACAAAAGACACATGGGCCAAATATGTATAGTCTATTATCACTATGGGATAAACCCGAGAAATGATGTGTGACAAAATGCTGTTTTACTAAAATCCCTAAACAATTGTAAAATGGTTGTTTGTACTATCAGAGAAATACTGTTCAGAGCTACTGGAAAAGGATTTGTCATCATTGTCCTCACACACATATTGAGTTGGATAATTTATAAGGATTATAGCTAAACAACTACCATAAAAAAGCCTTTTTTGACATAAAAAAAGTGTACAGTTTCCCAAGTTAGTGGATCTTTCTATGCTGCATAGGTTCCATGGTCAAAGAAGACCAAAATAGAGCATTGTTTTTGGTACAAAATCACATAAATACTGATCATATATAATGTGATGCAATTATTTATGATAATATACAAATTGTGTCATTGGTTGTTTATTATTTGTTTGTTGGTTGGCTTTTTTATTATAAATTAAATTGTAGCTGGAAAAAAAAAAAAACATGTACTGCTTTAGGCTTAGAAGCAATAATTACTACTGATAGTTTGCAAGGCTCCTAATGACACAACACAAATCTATCTGACCAGGATCTTTGTTTACATAAATTTTGCAATTCATTCCCCTCCAGATTTCCCTCAAGAGCTTCAAGTTTTATTGGCATCATAAAGGGATTTTTCCAAACCATTAATAACATATCCTGAAGATGTGAGAGTATGTATTTACTTTTGTTTACAATTTTGTGGTTTGTTAAGTGGAAAAAAAAGAAAGTGATTTTGCTTTGTGTGGAATGAGGGCATAAGGTCAAGAGGTTACTTTTTTTTCTGTAATACAATGTTTAAGTTTGCTCTCTCTCTCTCTCTCAAAGTAAAGTACTTTGTTATATTGCTGTATTCAGTTGCTGTTAAATTATTTTTTATTATTTTGTTTATTTCTGTTGCATCAAGTGTTTAGAATGAAATAAAATTGACAGATGAAATTAGTTCACTATGTGTATTGAATAAAATAATAATAATAACATTTAAAATAATAAGTATATAAGTATAATATAATAAGTATTTGCCATAAATACATTTCCTGGCTGACTGTGTTGCGCAATGGGCAATGATTGTATCCACCACAAGTATGTCTGCACACACACTTGCTCATGCTGATATGAACGTTTGCCTTTCTGTCTACTGAATATGATGTGTATGTGGTATTTCTTACTGTTTCATTATGTTATATATTTTTAATTTTATAAGCAGAGAAGGCAACCGCGAATTAAAGCACTTTATAGTGGCCCCTGTTGAGTATGTGGGGACACATCGCTTCCATCTTTCCAGATCTGTGAGTTAATTTGACAGCTCACGGGGTGTTGTGGAGTCTCCTCTGTGAGACAGGTACCCTAGGGCGAGCCAGCTGGATTGTGGATGCTTACAGATTTGGCTGCAGCTTCCTGCTGGGTGTCATCTGTCTGCGTGCTCTGCCGCTGCATGGCTAGTTTTTTTTTTTTCCCCCGTCCTCCTGACATCATGTGGCTGAGCAGTTTGTGCCTGGCAGGGTTTGTCTTTCCAGGTCTGCCATCAAACTCAGCCAGCGAGGTCCTAATCCGGTACGGCACCGCTCCCAACGCCGGCACCCCTGGGCACCCCCGGCATCCCGCGCGGGAAACCGTAGGCCGCTAAAACTTCCACAAGCGTCAGAGGAGATCGCTGCACTCCTACACGCGCTTGCGGAGAGGAGGAGAGAGGTGGCGGGGGGAGCCGCTGCCAGCGGACTTGTTTTGCTCACACACGGAGAATGTCCCCACTTCCACCGCTGGCCTGTCACTTCGATTGCGAGCTTCCACAGGTTAGGACATCTCTCCGCCTGTTGCCGGCAGTTTGACTTGGACACCGACGCAAATCCGCAGGGGGAAGTGACAGCGACGAGTCTGCGCATACTCGCGCCCATCCGTGTTCTCTGGCCCTCAGATCTGCCGCGAACATTAATTGTGAAAGACACAACGATTCCACCCAAAGAGCTTTACAGTTTAGCATCTCCAGACAGGCCTGACAGGGTTGCCGGGGTTTCCAGAAAAGCACATGATGATAAGTGCATATGTTGATTCTCTGACTACAGGAGGGGTCCTGTGGACTCCGTTTAGCCCCTGAGAGAACGCACAGACAAACTCCGACACCGGCCGTGACGGGCTGTTTTCCTCTCTGTGCTGCTGGACTCTCAGGGGGTAAAACGGTAGCAGGATTGGTGACCTGCTCTTTTGCCCAGGGTTGGATCTGACTGACGGAGAGAGAGGCAGAGTTAGAGAGTTGGGCAGGTTGGTCAGCCCCAGGATGAGAGCTCTCGCCAGGGCTTCGGGTCACGAGAGATCCTCCACCTGTTCCGTGCCACCACCAGCCTGCCGAGTCCCTGCAGCCACCTCCGCGGCGAGGAAAGCAAGATAAAAGACTGTGAGAGCGAGTAAACATGAGAATGTGAGGAGAGGGAGAGAGAGAAAGCCATTCACTGTAAAATAATGATACCCATTGGGTAATGTGAGCTCCGTGGCCTGAGATGGCAAAGAGGGGGAAACGTGTGTGTGTGTGTTTGTGGTTGACCCTGGTGGGTATGTTTTGTAAAGCTTATCTCAGACCTCCTACTAAACACTTTGTGTTCGCTAACAGCTCCAGGAATCAAGAGCTCATCTACAGTCAGAGTTCCAAACAAGACCTGCACATTATTCAATTCAATTTTTGTGAAAGGCAATTTAAATAATTGTACAATATTTTTCATGTTTACACATTCTATATTACTAAATATTGCCTTAATTAAACCTAAGTCTCAGTTGCCTGGATAGACAAAAAACGTAAGACAAGACACAGACAAAAGCACTGTTTTTGGTTTGTTTGTTTTTAATGCACTGCTCACTTTTAAGATTTTGGGCTATTTTGCTTCCATAACATGATTTCTTTCTGATTAATGAAAAGAAAACAAAATAGATATATTTGTGTAATTTTAATTTCTTTTATCTTTCTGTGACTATAAATTGCAATAAATATATTCAAAGGCCATTTTCTCAAAATGAGCAAATATTGATCTCAGAAGCATATACAAACATTCCAGTATTAATATAATTTAGGTTCTAATGGTTTGTACTAAAAAGGGCCAAAAAGGAAACTGAATCTATAAATGAATGTAAAATCTGAATATATAAATGTAAATTGTTGACATATTAAAAAATGAGAAAATAGTAAGTATGAATACATAGATAAAAGTTTAAATGTATAAATGTTAATAATTAGTGATGTCAACCGATTCATTGCATCCAACATAAAAATATATTTCAGAAAGGTATGCTTATATATATATATATATAAATTATATGAATATAAATACATGCATGTAAATACATGTAAATATGTATTTGTTATACACATATATACATGATAAATGTACGCAGTATATTATACTATACACAGTGCATTTTGGATGTGATTAACCACAATTAATTGTTTGACAGCCCTACTGATTATATAATATTCATAATATAATTATATAAAATTATAATATAATTTATTTTTTAAACTGAAAACTAAAGTCAATGTTAACACAGCCAATAACATTTTTCCCTAAGTGAATTCTACATTTTTCATCATTAAATGCAAATTTCATACATCATTTTGTCATAAAACTACACACAAATTGTTCTAATCCAAGGTTCAATCTTTCAGACATCTACAATAAAGCTGTGCTCTCAAATGCTCGTGGCATGTTGTCAGATGTCATCATATTGAGCTCTGCTGGGTTTGTAGTACAGCACAGAAAATGCAATTTACATCGTTCGCACAATTATGATTTATGCTGTGTGTAAAAAAGGGTCCTCAGACCCTGGAGAAGGACTTGCGGAAAGATCAAGAAAGGGGAGGAAAATTATAGGTTGAAAGTAAGTAAGTTGATGGACAATGAGGTTAAGGCTGTTATTTGAAGTTAATCAAGAAAGGAAGTGATACATTTTACCAGTCTTTGCATTCACCATGACCTTGATATTGCTAGTGCTTGTCTGATCAACAAGAATGATTTGGACTACAGTATATGTTTGAAGCCAGAATACAAAACCGCTGCTAAAGAAGAAATTTCTGGAATTAAACTTTTTACTCAAAACTGCATTGCTGTTGAGATATAAGTCCTGTGACAAGTAGCCCCACTGCAAATAGACCTTTAACTAGGGGCATTTTTTCTTCCTTCAAATGATACTTTTATTCAGAAAGTATATGTTAAATTGATCAAAAAAGACAGTAAAGACAACAAACATGTTTCTTACTGAAGACTGGAGTAATGGCTGCTGAAAAAAATAGCTTTGGCATCACAGAAGTACATTCCATTTTAAAATATATTCAAATTGAAAACTGTTTAATCGTTTAATATTAACATTACTGATGCTACCTTAAAAAAGCATTTTTAAAAATCTTACATACTGTAGCTACAAACCTTGAACTTGTTATTTCAATAAATACTATTTAGCCTACTATATTATTCAGTTGCATTCTGAATAAGAAAATATTTTATTTTATAATATGTGATGTTTTTTGTTTTAAAATAAAGTTTTACTATACAAACTGATAAATGTTTTGTATCAAAAATTCTATTTTAATACTAAAGAGTAATTTCAAAATTTCAAAAAATATGGCTTCATTAGGAACAACAAACATAGTTATGTTTTAATAACTTTTACAGCATATCTTTTCTTTGTCCTGTAAAATCTTATTATTTAATTAAATCTCATGTTCTATTTGTTGTCTGGGAATAATTAACAGCTCAACTCATTTGTGGCTAAGTTTCATTGTTATGACTTTTCCTAATTCTAATCAAAATTTTCTAAACAATATTGCAATATTGTTTATTTATCTAACATCCTTCAATGAAAAATGTTATATACACACACAAGAACAGATTCTGTGGGACCCCAAACAGTCTCTGCAATTGTAAATGTAGAGCTCACGTATGTGCGCTGCTGCTGGTTTCATGAAGCTCAGCTTTAACTCCAGTAGAGATGATGATGCTCAGAGACACATGCTCATTACAGCAATAACAGTCCAGGCCTCTTCTCACACTCAGCATACTGAACCAACATATACTATTTATAGGCTCATTAAAAAGAGAATATCATATCCCCATGATTGTTTTTGCTTTTATTTCTACTATTCTCTTTTTGTAAAAGTTATTGTTTTAAATAAAACACAATATTTATGAAAAACTTACTCAAGATCACTAAAATGAAATTGGATTTTTAGACTATAGTATGTATTTTAAGTAAAACGATGATTTTTTTAATGCAGATGTATTAGACTTTTCTAAAGTGAGTTGTGAAGTTTGAAACATGCATAAGTGTGCATAAATAGCACTTTACAGTTGGGTCTTATTTGTTTTGCATTAGTTAATGCATTAACAATAAACTAACAATGAATTAACCATTAACTGAAATGATTAAATGTTGTGTGAGCTCATTTGATCTATTGTGGTTAACTAATGCTAAAAACAGAAACAAATTTCACTCAGAAATTGCTATTAAATAATTACATAGAAATGGCATGTATCAGTGTGACTGAAATTCATTCTCCAATTTTTATTTTTTTTTCAACTCTGAAGCTGTTTATGACAGCTATCTGTGTGTGTGTGTGTGTGTGTGTGTGTGTGGACGGGTTTATGTGGTTTATGAGGACACAAATTTGTATAATGACATG
>JAUMHP010000082.1:4553388-4566380 GCA_032361065.1 Enteromius trimaculatus | reverse complement strand
CTCTCTCTCTCTCTCTCTCTCTCTCTCTCTCTCTCTCTCTCTCTCTCTCTCTCTCTCTCTCATAAGTTCACTTCAAGCCATTATTACTAAATATCTAAATATGTCATGCGTCTTATTTTCTAAAAAAAACCTCAAACTTGAGAAGTTTGAAAAGTGATTGTTTGCTTAAAACAAGCAAAATTATCTGCCAATGTGGTAAGAAAAATGAGATCGAATCTCATACACAAGTTTTAAGCATCACTTAATTTTCTCATGCCATTTTTCTTATCCAGTAATCTTGATTAAATTTTTTTATATATATTTGGACTTACTAAGTAAGAAAAGCTTTTTTGCACTGTAGCTATATATGACAACAGATTGAAAAATGAATAGTCCAAAAAAGGTGAGTGAATAAAAAAGCTTTGTTCATCTTCGGAACACATTTTAAGATATTTTGGATAAAAGCCAGGAGGCTTGAGAAAAGGACCTGGTGATATATCGCGTGCTATTGTCACGTGCATCTAGTAAGTAAAGCAAGTACAGGTGATGGAGTAAATCTCCATCACCTGTTTTCAAATGGAGCAGCAGTTAAATACAAGGAGCCATAGATCACTGACAAGCTACACAATATTATTGTTCAGATTTGCAGGCGACTCATTTGCGATTAATGAATGCGATATTGTGAAGTTAGTCAGTGATCCAAGGCTCTGTGTACTAACTGCTGCTCCATTTGAAAACAGGCGATGGAGATTTACCTCTTATCAAGGAACCGGCTTTACTATAGTGCTTGTGACTGTCCCATTGGCCGCCAAATAATGAACATTGTCTAGGACCAGATAATTATTAAAAACATTTTCCAAATAGTTCATCTGCCATCAGTGGTTCAACCATAACGTTATGAAGCTACATAAATACTTTGAAGAGTATCCACTGAATGCAAACTGTGTATGCTGTTCTGTGTCAGTCGCAACACATACGTCTTCTATGTGTATTTATGTTTTGATTTTAATAAAAATAGCACATCCTTGTGACACAGAACAGCCAATGCAGTTTGCGTTTAGCCGATAGCTTCATAGCATTACAATTGAACCACCGATGACAGATGGATTATTTTGATGATGTCTTTCATACTTTTCTAGACCTTGACACTGTTGTTTACTTGGCACTCATAGTCTCCCAGTTTTCTTTTAAATTGTGTTATGAAGATGAATGAAGCTTTTATGTGTTTGGAACAACATGGAGGTAAGTGGTTAATAACAATTTTCGTTTTTGGGGTGGAGTAACCCTTATTTTGCTTTACAGATATTCTTACTTTTTTTTTTTTTATGCTTCCTATATTCTCACAAACATTAAGACATCCCTGCACTATTTTTCACTTGTAGAAATTGTAATGTTCCCATATAAGAGAAACAAATTGGAACTAGATGTTATGAATTAAAAATGTTAATAAAAGCCCAGTAATTGTCAAAGCGTTTACACCAATCAGTAACTCTGCATATGCTGTGTGTTTTCAGGTTGATCAGTACAGAGGAAAGCGTGATCTGGACTCATTTAAAGAGTTTGTTGATAATCACGTAAAAGCTGCTGAATCTAAAGACGAACCTGTGAAAGAGGAGGAGCATGCTCACGAAATCCCGCCTAGCGCTGAACCTGAGAAACAAGAGGTGGGTGTCTGTTTTAGTTTTCATTCAGTACAGGTTTTGTTTGCAATTTTCCTGCTCGGCACCATAGAGATTTGATTCATTTGTGTGTGCGGGCAGATGTTTGAAAAGTGAGCTGCAGACTTTGGCCTGTAGACACGAATCTGCATCTTGAAACCGAGGTAGTAATTATGGGCAGAGCAGCTATTTCCTCCTGCTGATGCAAATGTGCATGTGTGTGCGCGCGTGGGTTGGTGGGCCGGAGTGGAAGGGGTGGGCGGGGAGCTTAAAGAGCTGTTATTTTGTTTTGTTAATTGGCTTTCCTGTCTAAGCTTGTCTTTTATAAAGGGATTTTGGCTGGCTGGAATAGCTGGATGGTTAAAGAGCTCTGTTTCAGAGTTTTTTTTTTCTAAGTTGAATTATTTTAAAAGATTGTAAACCATTGCTGGTGCGTTTTTGAGATGAGACCTTGCTCTTAAACAAATGTTCAGAAGTGGTGTTGTAATTAAGGAAACCATATTTAAACTTCAGCAGGATATGATCACCTGTGAAAGTTCTCTAGGGCTTTTACTAGGAGTATGTTCTGTCTTGACACATCAGTGCTATAGTGTATTAAACATATTAGTTAACAAGAAATATGATATAAATCTTAAACGTGAACAAAATGTGCTGCCACTAATTTTTCCTTTTTGTTTTCTTCTCAGTCTAATGTTCTGGTATTGACTGAGAGCAACTTTGGTGAGACTGTTGCCAAAGGACTCTCCTTCATCAAGTTCTATGCCCCATGGTAAGTGTTGGTGGGGTTTCTTTTTACATTTTTGCTGGTACTTAATCAGTAGTCTAGTGGCTGGCTGGTGGGGAATCTTTAGTTTTACATGATTTTTATTTTAGTTTTTTTTCCAGAAATTATAGGGCTTCAACTTATTTATATATGATTGGTTAGTTTTTCATCTGATATGTTTAATAGCAGCTTTATTTCAGAAGTGTTACATAATTACCCTGAATAGCCAGGGTATGGCATTGTAGTGATCGTAATGCTCTTTAAATTTGCGCAATAAGTGTTGAATGCAGTTGTAAAACTCAGTTGTTTTTTCCCATTATTATTGAGTTTGTTTTATTCAACTAAATGAGTTTTTAGAAATGTACAGATGCTGTTTTCAGATGGTGCCTGATATTACACACAAACACGGATCATGATGGTCATAAAAGTTTACAGTTTAGCAGTTTAGTTGCATAGTAAAAATTGCAAAAACAAAAACCTAACAACAACTTGAACGACAGCCTTAACCCAACAATGAAACGCATCTTATTGCATACCACGACAATGCATTTGGATTTCAAATCCAGGAGGAGGTAAATCATCATTTATATTTTAAAAATGATTGGTTGGTTTTAAATTTTGAAAATAGTTTTATTGTAGAGTAACCTCTTATGTAATTATCACAAAAAGAATTAAGCTTAAGCTCTTGCCAGTCCCTGAGCAGTTACTGACACGCATGTTTGTGTGTTTATATCCACACGGGCACACACAGTGTACTCCCACTCCTATCTGTTCCTCTTATCATCTTAATGTTTCCTTAGTGGCTGATCAAAAGACCCGCCACTCTCTGATTGGCTGAGCTTATCCTCTCTCATTCAGCGACTCACGCGATGTGTGTTTGTGTATTGAAGGTGTGGTCACTGCAAAAACCTTGCTCCTACCTGGGAGGATCTATCTAAAAAGGAGTTTCCTGGTCTGACTGATGTGAAGATTGCTAAAGTGGACTGCACAGTGGAGAGAACGCTATGCAACAGATACTCTGTGAGTCTGGATCTCAGTCACATTTTATTCCCTGATGGGTGGCAGGGAGAGGATTGTGGATGTTTGAGGGATGGGGTCAACATAACTTCATATTAATGACAGTCTTTTTTTTTTTTTTTTCATTCTTAAATTTGTTCCAAAAACTTGTGCGCTGCCTTTCTGTCTACTAACAAATGTTAAAAAGTGTCTCGTTCTATCTAATGATTCTATGATTCTACTAAGAAATATTCCCATTTAACTTTTTTTTTTTTTTTTTTTTTAATAAAACAAAGTTTTTTTTAATTTTTTTATTAAGCGCATACACAAAAAGTATTAGTTTTAATATGAAGCTTATATTGTATTAAATGATAAACAAACTGAATCTCATAACTAGATTGATTTGGAACGATCTACATAAATATTTCCATTGATATTTTTCTGTCCCTGAGATTTGAATGGCAGCAAACAACAAAATTTGAATCTAGCAAATCTAGATTTAGTGCATGCGACATACATTCATGCTGTATAGAACATCCTTTTTTTTTTTTTTTTTTTTTTTTTTTTTTTCACAAATTTGTTCCATATCAAATAGCTATTCTGAAAGGATACAGTTTGACCTGGCTGTGTTTAATTACTTTTCACAATCTGAATGTAAATAAATATTTGGTCATTGTTCTCTATAGGTACGTGGATACCCAACTCTCCTGATGTTCCGAGCAGGGCAGCAGGGGGAGGAGCACAATGGAGGGCGGGACTTAGAGAGCTTGCACAATTTTGTTATGAAGCAAGTTAGAGATGAGCTGTAACTCCTTCCTCATTTTTCATCTAGCAACACATCCTCCACAAATGGACTGCTTTTTCTTTATTTTTGTCCCTCGCCCGTGAGCACAGTCTTTTCCACATGATAAAATGTGAATGTTCATCTTCATCTCTGGTCAGTTGATGAGATTATTAGCTATTACAACTACAGATTTTTGATTTTGCCCTTTCTCTGTTAACATAGCAGCACTATGATTACAAAAATTGACACTACACTTACGATTTTGCCTTTTCTCTGTTAAAATAACAAAAAAACAACACTAAGATCATTACATCATTTAAGGTGCATATTTTGTCCGTTGTGTTTGAGGAAATTCAGCTTAGTTTACTATCATCGAAGAAAATATGACCTCAGGGAGACCATGTACCATTTAAAGACAACAATGACATGTAAAGGACCTGCTGTGTTGTCAGTTTTTGCCTCCATTCAGTGTAAAATACTATGGCAAACAGCACTTTGACCATGAACATGGTTTTTCTGTTGGAGTTTCAGATGTTTCTGTTGTGGTCTTAGGTTCTGAAATGGTTGTATCATTTAGAATATTAAAAGAAAAATTTAAATAAACCAGACTAAGGTAGTTAGTTAGCCAGACTGGGAGACCTGCTTAAACCAACCTAGACAAGAGAGGGTGATCAACTGGTTTAGATGGTTGGCCATAATTATCAAACCTGGCCAGTCTTAACCAGCTTGATGGCCAGTAAACCACATTAGGCTGGTTTAACATCTTTGGTTAATTTGTCTTATAACGCTTCGTAATATTCGTTTAGGCATATGGCAATATTTCCATTATGTTATAGGTTTTGTATCTCATCAAGAAAGTAAAACGATACAAAATAGATTTTTGCTGTATTTTTGCAGGTCATGGAAAATGGTTTACGTAGAGGTTGTGAAAGGTTTAAGCATTTATGGTACTTTTTTATTATTTTTATTTTTTTTCCCCCTCCCTTTTCTCTCTGATTATTCTGCAGATGTGGCTTTTGTAGTTTTCCCATGTCATATGTTCTTTGATTTGGTTGGACTTTTTAGACTCTCTCTTTTTTCCCCTCTGTAGTCCAGTCTTGATGGCTTTCACATGCAGTCATCCACTTTTAACATTATTAGTGAACTACTTAACAAAAGCAAACGTTGTAATGGTGAAACTCAGACGCTAGCGTAGTCTGGTATCATTGATTGAAGAATGCTGATAGACTTGTATGTGTTCTCTGATGCTCTCCAGTGGTTTCATTGATTTAAACAAATGTAATTTACATTTTTCCTTTCAAATATTCCCACACCGAGATGTTTATTTTTCTCTTTTACTGGATCTGAAAGGAAAGGAAGGGAAAAGCAATCAGAGAAACCGCATATATTCAGTGAAGTCTTTATGGGAGGCACATGGTCAAGGCCGAACTCACTGAAAAATGCAGTATTTTTGTCCTGTGTGAGAGGGGTACACACACTGCCTGGGGGGGTTTTGTACAAAAAAAGGCATGTTGTGAGAAATTTCATAATAAAATGTGTTTTTCCAAAAATAGCAGTTTTAATTTTTACTTTACTCTTGTTATATGATCTCTGTGCTATATGATAACAATAAATAAACGGTAAAATGTACAAGTATTTACACACAAGCATCCAAATATAGTTGAGACATGTAAACAGCAGTTTATGGGAGGTATGTAATATTACTAGGAATAGGAGCTGTAAAAAAAAAAAAATGGTAAAAATTTGGAAAATTATTTTACTACCCTCCAATTCTTGTGGCCGAATTTGAGTACATATAATCCTACTGGCAAACAATAATACAACCCGATACCATAGTGATGTGGCCACTATCAATATATGAACCAAGCTGGCATGGTCTTATTGGCTTACTAGGGACCTGTGGCAGTGAGATGAATGTAAATGCAAACAGTTTTAAAATTTGATTAAAAGTAACTGAATTATTTGGTTTTAGTATTGGTATAAAAATGAAAGCGATTACAGATTCCCAAATTACAAAGGGCAAATACAAAATATATAGCTACAATGATGAAAATAGACCTGTCCAGTGAGAGTTTTGTACCTTTCAGCGGCTCACAGTGAGAAAAAAAAAAAGGACAGCTGCATATTAAAAGTTTGACAATAAATAGACATGAACAGAATACAGTTTTGTTACTGAACAACCATTTGTAGGTCCTCATGTATTATGGGAGGTTTTGGATGTAAGCCATCCAAGGTGCAGGTGTTGCAGGGAAATTATAGATCTGTGGTGTCTGAAAGCATCAAATAACAGTTCCATCCTTGGAACGACAGCATAATGGTTCCATTCTTTGAGTTCTGTTGAAGTGTGTAACCACTCGCTCTGACTCACCAATGCAAACCACAGGTAGTGCAGAGCAAATATTGAGAAACTTAAAATAATTTGATTTTTTTGAGACCTAAAATAGAGTCCTGTGGGTTCAAGTGACTTCACCAAAAATACACAAAGCAGTAGAAAGTTTCCTGTTCTGATTTCTGTACTTTGAGACATAGTAATTTATAAGTTTCCGATCTTAAAGAAAGGTCATATCGTGACGAATGAAAGTTTCTTTTGAACTAAAAGAGCTGTCAGAACTCAAATTGTCTATTTATATTGGGGAGTAAGTTCCTTAAAGTAGCAAAAAAAAACTGAAACTTATTCTGAACTTCTGGAACTTTTAAATATTTGAAAGATAAAAAAAAAAGTCTAGTCCTAAAGGCACAGCAGCAAAAAAAAGTATCCCGTTTAATTCCAAGGATCAGAATGAGAGAGGAAAACAAGAACTAATTTGATTGCTAAGTAAAACAAGTAGACCTTAGAAAATGAATGAAATTATAATGTTGATGAAACCCCTTTAAATGTTTGTTAAGTGGAACACAATTTTAAATACAGACTGCATTTTAGCTCATAATTTACATTTTCTTTATGTGTCTTTGTTTTAGACCGAAGGCATCGAGATTCACATGAACATCCTCTTGGCAGTTTGTAGGATCCAAAATGTCACGAGAAATGGCCATGTGTGTAAAATTGAGAAGCAGCAAACCTGGATCCACCGTTGAGACATTCTTTAACATTTGTTCAAAATGCTCGCTCTTTGCATCAGTCTTATTTCGAACTTGTCAGTCCTCATAAACATTTGTCTGTCTCTGCGACACGTGTCCCTTGTGTCAGTGGCAGCCGCATGCACGCACCACCATGTTCTTGTATTTTTTCAGAATGACGTTGGAGTTGTCATCATAGTAGAGCACGGAGATTGCATGCAGTTTGGTGGGAGCGCAGCATGGTTTTGGAACATTCTCTGGATTCATCAGATGGACCTGAAAAGTAAGGAGCAAGATATTTTTTACACTCAATAATGTGAAACCAAATGTAACAATTATTTTTTATAAAGCAGGACTCACCAGTGTCTGTACTATAGCATGATTAGTAGCATTCATATGGGCGTTTAAGGGAAAAGAGCATTCTCCATCACAGTAGTTTGCTGCATAGCCCTCAGGTGCAATAATCCAGTCCTGAACAACACATATATTTAAATCAAAAGGGATACTTCTACTATTTCTACTAATTCAGTATAATTATTAATCATTTGTTTTATATCCAAATGACCACTGAAGGCTAATCCAGTTTGAGATTTGGAATAGTGATTATGCAAATGGTCTTCATCCTTACCTGCCAGCCAAGTTCTCTGAAGCTGACATACAGTTCATGCTTTCTGCAGGCGGTCTTCTGATCACTGCTGTTGTAATCTGCTATTCACAGAGAAGAGAAACATTATCAGCTGCAAGGTTATAGTACAACGTGCACATTTAGTTTATATACTTTCATAGCCAATTTGGGATCCCACTGTAAAAAAAAGTGTGCTTAATTGTATTTGTAATGAAATAAGTACATTTAAAATCTGTACTTTGTAAAAATGTTAATTGTTAAAGCTAAATGTTGGACTTTAAAGTACATTTTAAATAATGTTTTAATCTTTTTCTTACACTTTAAAGAAGTTCACTTGTTTTCATGTTTTGACTAACATGCTAAAGCACAGATAAAGTACTTGATAATAATTGATAATAATTTTTACTGTAATGTGTTATATGATATTACAGTTAAAGTCAAATATTTTTAAATGACGACATTAAAATGTGATGTAATATCAATTAATGTGTAAATTTCAATATAAATACATGACATAAAATTACATTTTAGTTTATTATAAATGCTTAGTCAGTGCATCTGACAAAAACGTTGTTCAAAGACAATAGACAAAATTACTGTATGAAACTACATCTAAAGTTGTGCCTACTTGGGTAAAAAAAAACACTTCACTACTTCAGCTATTAAAATGAACATGCAATTAAGTGTCTGAAAACAGTACACTGCAGTATATTTGTTTTAAAGTATATAATTTCCATAATAAGTACTCTATAAAAAAGATTTAAATTGCAGAAGGACAGTCTCACTTTTTATCTTGCATATAATGAAATTGCATATAATGGAAATAAATTGTGGCTGCGGTTGTATTTTTACACGTACATTGTCTGTGCTGCATGTAAAGTCACCAATCAGTTAAAAAGTATTTGGTGCATTTTTAACCAATTAGGTGCCTTAAAATTCCATAACACGAAGTTTGTCTTAATGCAAGCCTGCTATCCTTGTCAGCGTCACCACACATTGGCTGTGCAGCATAATGTGCCCAATACAAGTCACTGTCAACAACATTTAAATTTGTTTCATTTATCTGTAGCACCCCACCCAAGTGTCCTGTTAGCTGCATGTCAGCAGCAGGTAGGTTTGGGTTTTCTGAAGGGGAAGGTCATCTCTGGCACTGACTCTTGCTCTGAATTCAAACTCTGACACATTCTTTCCACTGGTGTGCTCATATTTTTTTTTTTTTTTGCTAATTTTTGCTAAGTGTGGTGGAGTGGGAGAGGAGAGAGAATGCTATGATATCAGTTCAGGCCAGCTGCAATCCCTTCCTGTTTTTTTGAGTTCCTATCCCAAAGAACAGCACTTTGCCCATCCATAGATCTTACTGACCAAAACAGTAGCAAGATGATTATATAAAGACAAGAATGCTCTATAGCATTCGATCAAACTTACCCCTCAATTCCATATACACCATACTTTTGCCTTTTCTGAGAAAGTACTTGCTGTAACACTGTTTGTTTTCTTTTTAAACAAGCTGCCGAAGCCTCCCTAATGAAACCATACTGTAATTCATTACTGTAATGACATTATGATGTAAGTAAATTGAATTTGCTGCTTTCGTAAAACAAGATAAAACAATATGGTGATTTAACATGACAATGGAAATCTGTCATTTAATACAGCTAAGAAAAACAACTGATAAATGCACCTGTTAGAATAAATGTTTAATGCTTTACGTTTATGTTTAGTAATGTACAGTTGTGTGATACAACAAATCTTTTTTCTCTTACAGCACACAAAATGTGTTTCCCTAAGTTTGTACAATGAGCTCACATTTGCAGGAAACACACTGCAGGACATTAGATGGAAACCGCTCTAGGGGGGTGTCTAAATTACACTAGATTATGGCAGGGGTACCCCAGGGCTCGATACTTGGACCCCTTCTCAATATACACAATAAATGCAACCTAGCCAGCCTGGCAATTCCACAAAATACCACAGACCATCTGGGTTTAATAACACTAACAGTATCAAAGTCCAAAGTCTTGTATCAGGAACCTGGTGGTAGAGTTTAATGAAGCGCTTAGCATTACCCACTACATTGCTATGATTGCCTAGCCAGGCAGATCTGCATTGTTCAGTGTCACCAAGATCAGATCTTTCCCTTTGTTTAAACAAATTCAAATGATCCAGAATACAGACCAGTGGTACCATCACAACTGCTCACCTTTCCAAAAAATTCACACCCACTTGTTAAAATGATAACACTCCACCCCTGCAGCTAAATCCCCCACAATAAGACAAAACACGTCACTGAGTACTTGATATGCCACCATCTACATTCCAGAACCCACTGACCCTCACAAAATTCACTGAACCCTCGAAGAATGCTGTTCCTCTGTTGTCACTGCACTGTTATCCTCACTTATGGGCTGCTTTGAATAAAATAATCTGGCAAATACATAGAGTAAATTAATAAGAACCATGCTTTCTGTAATTAACCTAGACATTCTATAGATAAAATTTCATCATAAAATTTTCCCAAAGGCTTTTTTTTTTGTTAATGAATGTTTTTGTGAAGGAATATTAATAGATACAGTTGCTCCTTTGCACTTAAGAAAGGTAAAAGAAAACAGTTTGACTCTGTGGTATAATGAGCACACACGCACCCTAAAGAGAGCAGCCCGGAAAATGGAGTGTAGCTGCAGGAAAACAAAGCTAGAAGTGTATGGTTTACCTTGGCGGGAATATATACTAACTTAATGAAACTTAATATACTAAATTAATGAAAAATAAAGCATCAACAGGTACTGACTTTCCACAAGATAACAGCCACAATGACTGTATGCAATTTTAAGATTAATACTATTAGAGATAAAATAGAAACGGTGCAGCTGTCAGCTACAGTATCGCATCAGATTGTGCACTACAGTGCACTGTAGATCCCCTGAGGAAAGATTCCACTCATTCTCTACCATAGCAGAGGAAGAATTGTATAAACTCGTTAAATCATCTAAACCAACAAGATGTATGTTAGACCCTATTCCATCTAAAATATTGAAAGAGATGCTTCCAGAAGTCATGGATCCTATTTTGTCTATTATTAGTTGTCATCAGGATATGTCAAAACCTTCAAACGGGCTATTATTAAGTGTCTCATTACAAAAACGCAACTTGACCCCAAAGATCTAGTAACAGACCGACCTAACTACAGACCGATCTTAAATCTCCCTTTTCTGTCAAAGATACTAAAAAAGTTAATATCCTCACAATTATATTCCTTCTTAGAGAAAAATGGTATCTGTGACGATTTCCAGTCAGGATTTAGACCGTATCAGAGACTGCTCTAATTGGAGTTACAAATGACCTGCTTCTATCATCTGATCGTGATTGTATGTCATTATTGGATCTCAGGGCTGCGCTTGACACTATTGTCTACAACATTCTCTTGAATAGACTAAAAACTCTATTGGCTTTAGTGGAAGTGCCTTGGCATGGTTAAAATCATACTTATCTGAGTGCTAACAGTTTGTAGCAGTGAGTGGGGACGTATCATATCTATCACAAGTGCACTATGGAGGACCTCAATGCTCAGTACTAGGGCCGTTACTTTTTACGCTTTACATGTTACCCTTGGGAGATATTATCAGGAGATATGGTGCTTTCACTGTTATGCAGATGATGCGCAGCTCTATATTTCTTGTATATTTCTTCAAATTAAGAAACTAACGGAATGCATAGCTGATAAAAAAAGATGGATGTCAAGGAACTTCTTACTGTTAAATTCTGAAAAAACAGGTGTTAATTATTGGACCTAAAAACCCCACATGTAACAATCTAGAACATTGTCTAACACTTGATGGCTGCTCTGTCAATTCTTCTTCATCATTTAGGAACCTAGGTGTGCAGTTTGATAGCAATCTTTTATTTGAAAGCCAATTTTTTATAGTATCTGTAAAACTGTGTTTTTCTATCTCAAGAATATATCTAAATTGCAACCTATGCTCTCAACCGAAGAGCTGAATGTTAATTCATGCGTTTATGACCTTGAGGTTATTGGAATGCTTTATTGTGTGGTTGTTTTACATGCGTGATAAATAGACTAGCGAGCTCTTATTACATTATAGTCCTTCACATCCGCTGCATTCTCAAAACTCTAGGTATTATTCATTTGATAATACCTAGAATATCAAAATCTAGAGCGGGTGGCAGATCTTTTTCCTATTTAGCACCCAAACTCTGGAACAATTTACCTAATACTGTTCGGGAGGCAGGCACACTCTGTCAGTTTAAATCTAGATTAAAGACACATCTCTTTCCTTTGGCTTACACTTAACACACTAATACACAATTATTAATCAAATCCGTTAAAGTATTGTTAGGCTGCATTAATTAGCTCAGCCGGAACTGGAAACACTCCCCTTAACACCCGATGTACTCCTTACATCGTAAAAAGAATTGCATCTACACTAATATTAGTTTGTCTTTTTCTTATTCTGTTTCTCAGCCCGTATCCAGATCAGATGGTGTAACAGCACAAACAGATGATATTCGGAGACCAGAACACCTAGATGAGCCCTGTGGACAGATCATCAGAATCAAATGCTCACAAACACACACACACACACACACTATAAGTCCTTTGCACAATCTGACATGTGCTTAAAATTTAACTGGAAATTAGGTGCTGGGCATCCGGACTGGACCCAACTAAGCCTGGTCCCTCCTAAGGTTTTTTTTCTCCATTCTCTCACAGATGTGGTCTTGGTTCCTTGCTGCTGTCACCTCTGGCTTGCTTAGTTGGGGGCACCTAATTTCTAGTTATTATTGTCATTTTAATTACAGAGACCATCTCTTCATTTAATAAATAAATAGTTTAATCTCGTCATTATAAATTACCATCACTCTATTCTCCTATTTGATAATGTTCAGTGCTTTGCTACAATCTGTACTTTTAAAAGTGCGATATAAATAAAAGTGATTGACTGACTGATTGAAAAAATTATACCTCATAATACAAAAAGATGATTATTTAATTATAGCAGTGGTTCTCGATATTTAGGTAGAACTAAGTTTGCAGTGTACGGAAGCGTATTGCATTCACTTGAGGAAAAAATATCTGCTCTGTTTTTCTGAATTAACGACTTAATTATCTCA
>JAUMHP010000082.1:4529117-4543158 GCA_032361065.1 Enteromius trimaculatus | reverse complement strand
TATATATATAATAAATATACACAGTACATTTATTTCGGATGCACATAATCCTAATTGATCATTTGACAGCACTAATAATATTCTGAACTTAAATAGAATATGTCACTTATATAGAAAATGCCAATATAAAATATATTATTTGCCAATAAATAAAATATTCCAACTGTAATTTGCAAACACATTGTCTTGAAAGCCAGCTTGAATCTTCTAATTAACAGATTTAATTAATGCATCCATGAATTTAATTAGCAAAAATTGTTTCCCACTTTAAGATGTTAAGAAATATTTTATTTAGCCTAGTTAGTTAGTTGTTTCCCATTGCATAGCATTTTTCACCTGATCCTGTTGATATCTTCAAACATTCTTAAACATTTTCCAAGATCATTTTAAGAAATGTATTTATTTATCTAAAAAAAGAATAATAGTTTGTCAAATTTAAAGGAGCTTTATCACATATTTAAGAACAGAGACAAAGTTTGATCACAGTAGCCTTACAGGGAGGCCTGCCCCATTATAGTAATTACACAATATGCATGGTAATAAGCATTGGCCAGGTCACTTCAAAGCTGTCGGTCACACAGGTGTTCTGGGAATGTCCCTGCAGCCCCTCGTTATTGCTCATTAATTAGAGCCGCTCTCTAAGGAACTCCATATGAGGTTCTTTCCTCAGGTGGTTCACACGTCACATTCGACATGAACTCATCATACTTATGCTGACTCATACTGTTTAGTGCAACCAGTCACACAGCTTCACCCGGGACGTGGTCCGAATGAGACCACAGGGGATCTGCCAACTTTAAAACCGCAACTGTAAAGCCTCTTATAGACACATTAAATTAACTGTAATAATAAAGTCAGAAGTGTCAGTTTTTTTTGGTTACATAAATCGCATTTATTGCCTCTGTCATTGGCTGCTGTTAAAATGCACCTACAGTTTAATAGCTTCACGCTGCCATTGCATGCATACAGGACCGTCTCCACATATGGCTTGGGAGGGTTTTCCATGGAGGCCAGATGTACATGAAAACAACCAGGGATTAGAATATATACAAACAGAAAAGTAATAACTCTACAGTCATGGCAAGCTGGATTTTTCATGGGGTATTGATGGATTGTCATGAAAACAAAACCTGATCTATGCTGTGATTTCAAAATAAATACAACTGACAGTGTTTAAAAATGCATCTCGGCTTTCTCCAGAACAGTTTTGTCCCAATATAATGAAGTATTCAAACCTGTTTTGAATAGAAGTGCCACATATATGTGTAAATGGGTAAAAGATGTTAAAATGTCAGCATCAAGACATTTAAAAAAGTGATTTCATGTCCATAGAAAGCACATTAAATGTAAGTAAAGTACTTTTAAGGTTTTAGATAAGTCCTTGAAGTATAAAATGTCGAAATTTGGTTGAAATAATGGTACGTTGTCATTCATTGTAAGACAATATTTATGTAAAAATTCAAACAACGTGCTTATTCTGACTTGTACATATTAAAATATAAAGTTTAAAGGAATAAGGGAGCATATAAAATCATTCTTACTGTGTTTTAAATTAGTAAAAAAAATCTTAATGACAAATGGGCATTACAACTATTTGCCATTCCCCTGAACCATTCATCATTATTTTCAGTCTCCATGTGCTCTGTTTCAGTCCTAGTGTTTGTTGATTGTGTTATTGTGTTCAGGTGTGTCTAGTGTAATAAGCGTCATTGTGTGCCCTATTTAAGTTCTGTTCAGTTCAGTTCATGTTGTCCGGTTATTAAGGTTATTTTGGATGTCATGTGATTTACCCTGCCTATGTGTCTGCTCTCCTGGAATTTTAAAGGATATGTGATTTGTTGCACTTCCGACTCTGCCTTCGTGCTTTCGCCACGCGCACCCGTGACACTAAGAAGTATTTGAGATAAAAGTAATTTGTCTTTATGTCATTAAGTGATTTTTGTTGTAAATATGCCTGACAAAACTGTTACACTGAATGACATTTTTGTCTGTGTTTTCAGTAATCAATTTCAGACATACCCAAACAGAAAATACTGCAAACAGTCATTCCTAGTGGTGTAGAAATTAAACACGTATGACATGTCATAAAGGTTCAGAGAAACAACTACAGTCCAACCACTTGGAAAATGTTCTTTCTATTGTTTCTGTACATTTAAGGCCATGTGAAGCTTGGTGACTTGAGGTTCACTATGTTGCTGAGTTAGGTCAAATCGTCTTTCCACATGGGCTATATTTAGCCAGATATACAGTACAGCCCCTCTGCACCACCTCCATGGCCAAGTTATTTTTTGCTTCATGGATTAAAGGCCTACACACTTCAGAAGTTTCTTTCAGCCATCTTGTGCATCCGCTTAGCTTAGCTATACCGCATTGCCCCAACCGATGTGTTTTTTAAAGATCACAAACCATAAACACAGTAATTATGCTGTTACAACTTGACAAGTCTGCAAATTAATCTGTTTGTAAGCAAATACATTGTGCAAGCCACACATCATTTGGGATTTACATGCAGAAAGTGGCATGTAGGGAAATGCCACAAAGCACGCTATAATTTGCACCTTTTTCTGATACAATGACTGGCAATGCATAATCTCAAGATATGACTAAAAATAAAAGACTCCCACTGCAGGTTTGTGGAAAAACATTGTGTCTATTGTTCAACTCAGGATGTACACCAAGTGAACACTTTGTGATAAACATTAGGAACTATTTGGGAGAGAAACATGTAGCTCATTGTTATCACTGTTAGCAATTTTTTTATTTGGTGCCTTTTTCTGTTAAATAATAATAATGAAAAAAATATGGCTTCACGGCCACATCTTATTGGTGAGTTTTGGACACTTCACCGGTCACACCATCTGTCTTTCTCAAGGAGATATCCCTCCCACCACCCACAAAGTCAATGTTTGACGTGTGTTGGTGGGTTCTTTTTTAGACGCCAAACTAGAGCTATTTCAGTTGTGCATCGTGGTCATGGCCTTAGTCTACATAAAGTGCATGTTAGACAATCTCTGCTGTGTTTAGTGATGGACGCCTGGGCTTGATTTAAAACATAGTCAATTACTCAGCTTCAAAATCATGAATAAGCAACAAAAGCTACCGTAAATATCCCAAGGTTAATTGTACTTAAATTTGATTAAATTTACTAGGCACACAAGAATGACGGTTAGGGGTACATAGTTTTGAAGTCATGATTTAATATGCTTTAGGTAAAACAGGAAGAAACTATTTTACTACTTTATTAAACAGGGGTTTACTCTAGCTATGCCTGTCTTTAATTACGCAAAATCTGTCAATATTACAACCGACTGCTGTGCACTCCTGTTGCACGATTGAATTTACATAAAGCATCACTGTTTCCAAACAATAACATTTTAGTTGTAAATTATTTAATTTTAGTGAAGTAGGAAGACCAAGCTAAGTAAACCTAACTGGTTTAATGTGTAAATGTTTTTGAAAGAGAAAACCGATTTTTTTATTACTATTTATAATAGATATTTGACTACACTAATCAACTATACTAGCACATAAACGTCCATATTTATGAATTCATATTTTTACCTTTCTCTGCTCATTTACCTTTCTGGATGTTTACCAACCACCTGGAACACGCTAAGTAGGAATGTCTCATTGCGGAAGGCCCTGGTCACACACTCCTTGTAGATCCTGAATTCTGCAGCTGTGATGGCCTCTCCCTCTGGAATCTGGGACATGTTGAATTTGAACTCTTTATGGTGTCTTCTCTGTGGAGACAGCTCTCTGTCATTTTCCACTGTCCAACGACAAACACAAAAGGACAATGATATGTTTTAGTGTGCTTGACGAACCACTATTGATGTGTAATTTGCATGTTTGTATACTCTAGGTCACACTGAATATTCAGTTTCAAGTTTGTGAGACCTTTGAACATATCTCAATTTATGCTCATAAAATGTTATTTGATCTTCTTCTAAGACACACGTTAAAGACAAATACAATCTGACTTAACTAATAACACACAAACTGTTGTGCTTGTAAAATCTTGAAAGTTTAAGTGAGCATAGGCAAGGCAGGAAGTGTTACAGTTTCTACAAAAGCTAATAATATTGAAAGTGTGAGCTACCCCTTTAAAAGCTGTCCTTCAATATATATTAAAATTCCCTTTCATGCAGTTTGTAATACAACTTTAAGTGAATGAAACCATCCTGCAAAGTTTTAAATCTAAAAGTTCACAGTGTATAGTAAAGTTATGGTCTGTGAAAAAAAAGTCAACTCTGAATCATTGAAGCGAGTCATTTTTAAAAACGAGTCACAAACGTTTCACTTTGAAGTCAACATGAGGCAGTAGCATATTGCCTGCCCACTAGAAAATGCAAATTCATTCTTTGCCACTAGGTGCCACTTTTGGAGCGGTAAAAACTCACAAACACTGCTTTAAACTAAAAAAATGGGAAAATGAATCGTTGAAAGAATCATTTGGGAGTTGAACAAATAATATAAAAATAAATACATATTATAAGAAAATATTTTAGACCTTGCATGTCAACCTGTTGTTTGGGACTCCTAAAATTAAAATATGAACCTTTCGTAACCTATAATACACTGACAAATATGTTCTTCTCAAGAAAAGTTACTGTGAACATGCCTCAAATCCCAAAAACTATTATTGGAACTTAAAAACACATTGGAGGGACGCGCCAAGCTGGAAAAGGCTAAGAAAGTATTGCACAAGCATTGCTAAAGATACCTTGTCTGGAAATGCGTAAAAAAGATTAAAAAAAATAAATTATCTGGGTAAAAAAAGAAAAGAAAAATCAAGAAACAAGAATAACAGCAAAAGACCTCCAGAAAATGTTGTACAGAATTTTGTTCATGTGTCACAATAATATATATATATATATATATATATAGAGAGAGATTTAACAGGAGAATATCAAAACAGAAATTGTTATAGAGGTTAGGTGATGCAATAAAACTATTAGGCACACAGTACATTTCCCTAACAAATTCCTTAAAGACCATTTAACAGCCAAACAGCAAAAGGAACAAATAAATATTTATATCGCATCTATAACAGGAACCTAAAGGAAGCATGAAGAGGGTACAAAAAATGGTCACTGTCCATGAGCACAACAGCCTCTGTAAATAAAATGCTTTCGGAAACTTTCATTCTTTGCATCTCTTGCAGTGCATCTGTGGCAGACAGACTCAAGTCCTGTTCTGTGTGTAAACATTTGGTGCTAAATCCAGAAGGACAAATATTTCAAAAATACTGTCTTGTTCTCCTGAGTCATTGCCTAAGTATAGTGACAAGCAGCTACTGCTAAGCCAGTACTCATGTTGATGGTGCAAACATACTGCTATTTAGATGCAACAGTACAATGCGAAAAGAGACTTGGATCAAGTCAGGTTTTAGTGGATATTTAGTCAGGTCTATAAGTATGACACAATATTAGTGAAAGACCTACATGGTAACATGGCCTCTTTTGACATATACCTCAACATTATAAAGATATGGTAAGCTATGTACACTCAATAATGGCCTATAATTGACTGACCTAATTCACCCATATGGTCTATAAATATGCATTTATATTACAGCACCACTTCACAGAGCGTCCAGATGTGCAGGGCATGTGCTGTAGTTGTGATTCACTATTTCTGGTAGAATTCTAATTTTTTATTTATTCAAGCTGTTCCCACAGCAAAGGACATCATGGCAATTCATTTCTCCACAGTTTCAAGTGCTAGCAGCCACTCTTACAGAAAAAGGAAACTATGACCAGAGTGTGCTTTCTCATTAGATGAAACTTTGTCATTTTGCTGTGCTGCTCTTCCCTCCATGTTACACCCAACCCTTCCTCTTGTTCCTACGAACGACCCATGGGCTGTATATCTTGCCATAAGTACAAGTCCAGCCGGATGCCCCGCTTGTGGGCCCAGGTTGAAGTGTCCTGCTCTGATTGCATTTCCATGCTTCCCTAGGTGATGAACACACACTTCCATCTAAGCCCTGCCTACTTGTGAAGAGGAAAAAAAAGTTGTGGAGTTAACTAAATCGTGGAGCAGAGAAATGAATTAGGGATCAACAAGGGTACTGGGATAATGTGAAGACTACCCCTTTTTTCTGTTTGGTGAATTACAGTAGCTGTTTAAATTTCTTCAACATCACAAGGGAGCAACTTCTCTGATCTGTGGTCTTCCGACAGAGAGTTACACTCCTCTGCTGTCCTGACACATGCATTACAAATTAAAACTGAGCCTCTTGAGAAAACCTCAAAGGGCCTAAGACGGATCCCTGAGGGACACCCTGTCCTTGTGCTACATACTCTGCTCTAATTGACTGACTAACCTTGGAGAACCCACCTGCAAAGTACAAAATAGTGTACTGGCAGCATCAAGTGGGACTTCTGACCTCTAGTGAGGGATACTACCAAAACCAAAGAGAAAGAAGAGTAGAGAGAAAACTTGCTTTAGTGCAGTTCCAGCTTCAGGGTTCACATGGCAATGGCTTAACACCAGGCCTTTTCTCACTCACAATGTGCCTTAGTAATTCATACTGAAAGCAATTTCCAGAGGCCCAGTTTGTGATGTTTTTCACATCAGCACATCAGATTTGAACGTGGCTGTTTCACATGCTGCTGAGACTTCTTCATTAACAACTTCCACAGGTGGATCCAGAAAGCCTGTCTCTCAGTAGCAAAAACATCCGAGATGACAGATATATTAAAGGTCATCCGCACACACGGTATCAAGGGCCACTGGATTAGAAATGACCTTGTTACGTTTGTTAAAAAACAGTATGATGAGTGAAAATAGACTACACATGAGGGTGTGGCAGATACTGTACATATACTTTGTCAATGCCATTCTTCTCATAAGATTTCATTGCCTGTATTGCCATTATGAAAGCGGAAATTTGCAAAGGCCCTAACTGCTCAGGAGTTCTAATTGTGTCCTCTGCAAATGCTGTTGCCTTTTTGAGAGGATAATGGAAAAAATGAGGCTCACAAGATGATAGATTATACTTATATCAAGGACTTGGCATCAACAGTAAGAAACACAACCAAAACCACAGAGCCCATATGGTCTGATATGACTGATGTGGTTTTTCAGAGGACAGACCCAGAAAGGAACCACAACAATAACTATGTGGTTACATACTAAACAAAAATGTGAAAGTGCAAAGGGTTGTTTGAGCAAAAGACATTTAAGTGGAAAGTCTTGAGTGGCTTTCATTGTGTTGGCGTTCTTCATCATCTTCACAGATACTTTTCACCCACACAATAACAGGAAAAGAGGACAGGGATGTGATGACAGATCCAGGGAGAGGGACATACATTGAGAAATTATTTATTCAAAAGGCTAAGCAAAATTATATGAATTCTGTACAAATCCTCTAAAGTTTAAAGTGAAAAAAAGAGAAATTCACAAAAAAAGTAACATTTCCGATAAGATTCCACTGTTGATTCATTTGTCCAGAAGACAAGTTATTTTGTCTACATTGCTGCAGTATTCTGGATTCTGCATATTTTACCTTAGGGAATTCCACAATTTAGGAACCAATGAAGAGAAAGCCCGAAAGCCGAGTTTTAACCCTTAAGCTGAGCCTTATCCTGAATCACTATGGTAGAATTATAATAAGTGTATTTTTTATTTTGGACTATTGTAGCTTGCTCGGGTTGTCAAGACTGCGGAAGTAACACATACCTGCATAATTCACCATAGATATTTGGAGATGTAGCTTCTGTTCATTAAGTTCAGTTTATTAACTAGAAGTAGGACGTTTAAATCAAAACACAACCCAGAATGGAGCAAATTTAACATAATCACCCCAAAATACAGTTATAGATAACTGAATTTAAATAGATTTCATTAAAATGTGAATTTTGATTAAAAAAAAATTAGGAATTTCCATTTATTGCAAAAGTACTAACATTTGTTACAGTACAAAATGGATAAGTTGATAAATATAGAGAAAGGGTCTGGAATAAAGCTCTGCGTTGTTCTAATTAGGGTTGATTCTCCATTTCCACCTGTGTAACATCTGTTTCTTTCCTTCTGTGCTATTGTCATTAGCCCACACAGGACAAAATTGAGTGGGCTGTGACCTACAGAGAAGATATGGAAAACCTTCAAAACATGCATAAGCACACACACACATGCAGTATGTCTACATACAGTATATATATATATATATATATATATATATATATATATCCAGATGAAGTGGCATACAGCTGCATGGGCTGGGCAGTCAGGCTTCAGTGTGGTCCGTGGTCAAATGCGAGTCGCACTTTTAATGTTTTCCATCACATCCCCTGAAGTAGTCCGGTGGTCATTTGCATTTGATTCGCTCACCACATCTTGACTTTTTCCTCCCTGCCCACAACCGCTAAGAAAAACAAAAGCTCATTTCCATTTTTCTCACCACATCCACTTCCTCCAAGACCAAAGGGGGCGCTACAATGATGTCCATTTTAATCCAACACATAATTTTTAACTATATTCCAGAGGTTTTTTTTCTATGAACAGAAGCTGCTAAAGAAAACTGTAGGAGGCTTGACTGTAGTACTGCTTTCTACAAAGTTAAAGAAAAATGTACATTTTTAATCTTCTTTATCCACTGACACAAATAAAGTTAAAGGAAACGTTCACCCAAACATTTCAATTTGGTTTTTATAAAAATGTATTTTAAATGTAAAATGAAAAAGCATCATGGGATGGTCACTGTATCTTGAACATTTCCTAACTGTAAAACCAAATATTATCAGCGTAAATATATATTTGTTAGAAATACAAGTGTTAAGCAACATGATCACTTAAATATTGATTTAATTATGCTGATATCGACCAATATAATGGGTTTTTACAGGTCTCCCTGTGATTCAAACATTTTATAAATGCAATTTTGACAATAATTTTACTAAATCTACAGAGTACACAGTGTATTGTATATGTAGACTTGCTGCAAACCAACAAGTTTCTGTTAAGTATTAAGACATAATTTATATCTAAAGCTTTTTAATTATTCTGTCCAATTCGATATCAAGTCACCACAAACTTGTGAGAAAAAATGTTGACCATACACAAAGCCTGCAATTATTTCCTGCATCTCTGCAGCATATGAAACATTGAGAACTAGATGATTTGAAAGCTGTCTCCTTCAGTTTAACCAATAAAAATGTGCTGTGAAGCCAGGCATGTGAAGAATCCATCTGTGCTTATGTAATTATCTACAGAATCCCCGTTCACATTCTCTTCCCCCACAATCTAATTGTTTCAGCTTCTGTAATAAAAAGCTACCGCAACTCGCTTGTCATCTGTACAACTGCACTTGTTTTTGATGCTCTTAAAACGTAAATGACGATTTAAACAAGCGCCCAAACCTAAAAAAAAACTCCTATAACCAAACATTTTATAACCATGGGGTTATGAAATCCTGCTCTAGAACGGAGTTCATGCTGCATTGTGGTTTCACAGGAATATCAAAGGTGTTTACCAATAGACAAACAATCACAAACTAACTCAGTTGCTCACAGTCTGTGGATAAAAGACGGGGGTTTCATAGGGTTTTGTATTCAGGAAGCTAGAAGATGGCAGGGGTTTGACACAGCATTCCCTGGGTATTTCTTACAATCATGATCTAAGTCTCTGACCCACGCAAAGCATCAAAGGCACAACTACAGGAGTCAGAGCTCTGAGCAGAGGTCAGAAAGAGGTGCAATATTTTACAACAGACCATAGATGACATGGTCATAAAGATCCATCGTTTGGTGTGAACAGAAAAAGAGATTATGCTCTTTTAACTATAGTTAAACAAAGTTACAACTAGATTTTATGTTAAAGGAAATCATGATATTACATTAAAAGAAGTACATATGTTGCAGTTAGTGGTTTACAAACGAATTTAAAGCATTGTAACCATATATTGTATCTCATGTTACATGCATATACAAAATATATTTTAAATCGGAATTCATTAGCTAATAGCTAAGATCATTAAACTCCTCTTCGGAGTACTGGAATTGGTCTGATTGGTCAGTGGACTGTTTCAGGATAGCTGTACTACTTTTACATCCCTCAAATCATTTCACACTCTCTTTATTCTCACATAATTAAATAATATACACTCAAATCAGTATTTCATGTCCATTTATTTATTTATTTTAATTTGGAAAGTTGCCTTGTAATATTTTCTCTGTATCACATCAGGGGCTGTCGGGTTTATTTTGCATTAAATCAAGTTGTCAGTTTTATGTTGTGGTACTGACCTTTAGGAAAATGTATTTTTATAGTTTCATGCTGGATCAAATCTTCATTGGACTGATCTGACATTTATGACGGGAAGAAATGAAATCTGTCTGCATTGCTCTGTATTTGCAACATACTTAAAAAACAGCAGTAATTTGTGATAATTGCAACTGTTAAAAGATCTCTGATATCTTCCAATCTCTTCATCTCTGTAACCAGTGCCAACTATCTGAAGTAAATCATCATGGTGAATGGCCACAGTCATTTGGCCATACCTGCTTGTCAGTAGCAGAATTATACCGAACAGAGAGGAATTGTGTGTATGTGTTTTCATCAGTTCAGGCACAAAGTCAGGTTAACTTGCTTTGTGTAGGAGAATGTGTCCTTTAGGTTCTTCATATGTGGTAGGGGAAAGACTAACAGACGTTACAAGAGTCAGCTGTTCTGCCTTTAACAGGCGTAAAACAAATCCATTTACACTTGAGTGCCGACACAAGCCAACGACCTGTCAACAAATATTATAATGTCTTTTTTGTATAAGGAGGAAATTCCATAAAATGGAGGAAATGGTCTGGAAAATAAACATTCCCATTCTTTCCTTCTTTTCGGCATATAGAAACATTAATAAAGGCATAATCCATGAGAACAGCTGACAAAACATTTTGGGATAGACTAATAGTACTTTGTGCTTTGGCAACCTCACAAAAGAGATATGCGAACAGTATTTCTGGAGCACAGACCGCAACACTTAAAGACTAGAAATGACACAACAAAGATACTTGGACTTATTTTCTTACAAATATATTATCCAAAACATAAACAACCCCTGTCTAATTTTGAGCCTCAGAAAACTAAGCCACTCTTTATTAAGTGAATTACATAGCAATAAAAAATTAAGCTCCAATATTTTTATTTTAAGCAGAATAGTCTTGTTATGGAAGTGGACACAACACAAGAGTTAAGTAGAATGTAAAGGTTTATTTACACAGCTGAGCAGGTAACAACGGGTGGAGACAATGATCGGGGTAATTCCACACACCACATATACTGGCAAATCCTGGAACTTTGGAGAGACACTAGAACGAAGGAGTATAAAGTAAGTACAGGGTAAGTATTTCCAATATTGAAGAGCACAGGATTTTAGATTTTACTTCGTAGCAACGAGCTCGGATGCTGACTGTGGAGTGGTGGGTTGATTTATGGTGTGACGGTGGTGATGAGTTGCAGGTGACGGTGAATAGAACTCAGGGGAGAGTGAACATGGTGATTGGCTGGGTGCAGAGCCTGGCAGATTCGGGACACTGCCCCCTCCTCCACGGCCTTCCCCTTCCCCTTCCCCGTTGCTGTGGTCTTCCACTTCCCCTGCTTGCCAGAGGAAGTTCAGGGCATACTCGGCCTAGCCCAAAAACTGGTTCGAGGAGTCCAGGAGTGGCCATGGCAGAAGGTACGGAGAAACCGTCACACCTAGGAGCTTAAAAAAGGCCTTCCAGACCCACGAAATGAACTGGGGTTCTTGGTCTGAGACGATGTCTTCGGGGATACCATAGAAACGGAACTTGGTTGAAGAGGATCTCAGCAGTTCCCATTGCTGTAGACAAACCTTTGAGAGGTATTAATCTGCAAAACTTGGAGAAATTTTCAACAATTACTAAGATGTAAGTGTTACCTTTGGAGGCAGGTCGGTGATAAAATGAACTGTTGGTGTGACCAGGGGCGGTTGGGGACGGGAAGTGGGAACATTTTTCCAGATGGTAAATGACGGGGACTCTTTGAGATAGCATATTCGTGGTGACTGGTGGTGGATTCCTCTGCTGCTGAGATAGGATGGCTCCCACCCCGGTGGTAGAGGTATCCACTTCCACGAGGAAAGGGAGATCAGGGTTCGGGTGACTCAGGAGTGGAGCAGTGGTTAAGGCTTGCTTCAGGGCTTGAAAGGTTTGGGATGCTGCAGGGTTCCAGGACAGAGACTTGGGCTTTCCCTTGAGGAGGGACATGAGAGGGTTGGAGAGCACACTGCAGTTTTGAAAAAGCATCGGTAGAAATTTGAAAATCCTAAAAACCATTGGAGTTCCTTAAGCGTGGAAGTAGTGGGCCAGGTGGTTACTCCGACCCGGAGTCGTGGAGGGCAGAAACTGGGATTGAATTGCACTGTCCACGGGTCAGGGAGGTTGACGAGGGCATTCCTGGATATAATGCCCACTGTTGCCACAGTGCAAGCAGAGACCCTGGGTCAATTTGAATGGGTTCTGGGTTTGGTTCTGGAGGGCAGGTGATCTCTGGCCGGAGGAGTGGAATTGCTGCAGTGCAGCTATCCAGGAGGCAAGACTGAAGGCAGGAGGAACAGCAAACTGAATACTGGATAAATTTTTCTAGACCTACTGAATCATCATAAGCAGCGAGCATCAGTCGCAGGTTGGGCTCCAATCCTTGTCAGTAGGTGGTTATGAGTGATCGCTCGTTCCAACTGCTAGACACTGCCAAAATACAACATTTTAGTGAATACTCCTGAATAGATGTGGTACCTTGAGAAAAATGATAGAGCTGTTCTCCTGCTGACATGTCTTCATTCATTTTTGAGTGAATTATCAGTAGGATATAATGTGGGTTGCTTCACAAACGTGATGGAGCACTGCAGCAGGAATCCCTTGCACTCCTCTACCGAGCCAGGGCGCCGGACATGGGACCAGCCATGGGACTATTGATGGTAGGACGAAGAAGTGGTGGGAATTGTGGAAGGATCCAGGGAAGGTGCTGGCAGTGGTGGTGTTGTGGCTGGCTGGAGAAGAGCCTGTCGAAGATTGCTGAAGAGCTCTTGAAATGGATCGGGAGTGCTCATGCTGTGATGATGGTTTTTGGATCCAAGCTTCTGTTATGGAAGCGGACACAACCCACGGGGTAAGTAGAATGCAAAGGTTTATTTACACAGCTGAGCAGGTAACAACCGGTGGAGACAATGATCAGGGTGAGTAATAGTGAACATGAACAGAACAGAATCGTAGATGAAAGCAGAATAGTGATGCAGCATTTCTATTTACAGATTCAATGGAGCGTTGGAGACACACAAAGATGATGGAGACATGCTGGAGCAGGAAGACGACCACATACCACATATACTGGGGAAACCTGGACAAGAGTAAGTACAGGGTAAGTATTTCCAGTATCGAAGAGCACAGGGTTTTAGTGCACTCTGTAGCAATGAGCTCGGACACTGACTGTCGAATGGTGTGTGGATTTATGGTGAGGCTGATTGTGGTGGTAATAAGTGACGGTGATTAGAACTCAGAGGAGAGTGAACGTTGTGATTGGCTGGGTGCAGAGCTCTAAAGTAGACAAATTCTGTACAGTGTTATTCTTTGCTAAAACATGATTGTTACAATATCAATATTTTAGAAACCAACTACATTTCTCAATTCTTGATGCCAATTTAGATTCCATAGCCAAAACTATAAGATTCTAGTGTGAGTAAAATTTGCAAAGTCTTATATGAGGAGATACCCCTTGGCTCTACTATTGGAGAAAGGGCAACAACGGCAACTTGAATCATATGTGCCTTGTAAATCAATCATATTATAGCTTGATTGTCAAATAATCCCATTTGGAGTTGTACAGCCTCTGTTTGCAGACCACAAAAATTAAGAAGTTGTAAACTGAATATTAACTGTCAAAAAATTACCCGTTTGTGACTTCTCTAGTAAATCAGTCATATTTAGTTGTAATGTTTAATGTAAAACACATTTCAAGTGTTCACGCTTCCTCATATAATATTGATAGCGGGTTTGGCGTGCTGTCCAGGGAGCGGGCCGGGAGA
>JAUMHP010000082.1:4500928-4523223 GCA_032361065.1 Enteromius trimaculatus | reverse complement strand
TATTACAGTTAACTATGCGAAGTGATATGGAACTGTAATGCGGTCAAGAGAGCTGCCTGGAACTACGTTCGCCGTGCCACCTCAGAACGTTCGTCAGCCAATCAGATTCAAGCATTCAACGGCCCCGTAGTAAAAACTTATTTAATGTATACTTAAGACTCACTGTAATCAACCACTGAATGTTTGTAATACCTTCCAATTGCAGTCTAATGTGGATTTTAGTCATGTAATGTTAAATGACATCTATAATGTTATGAAAAATGATATTAGAGTAATTAAATCATTTAAGCACTTAAAAGGATTTAAGAGAATAAGAAAAAGAAATTCTAAATTCTAAATTATTATATACTATATACATTACAGAAGAGGATTAGGGCCAAGCAATAATAAAAAAAATTTAATCATTTTGAGATCAAAGTCATTAAATAATGAGAACAAATCATTAAATAACGAGAAAATAAGTCGTTAAATTTTGAGAAAAAAGTTGTTAGATTTCTAGAAAAAAAACCTTCTGTTTCAAGAAGTAAAAGTGCAGAACAAAAGACTTGTTTTGGAGTGTGCCCATCAGCATCTCCAGAGGCGTAGTTCGCTTGAGTAAAACATGCCCGATTGATTGAAACCATTTCTTGCCGAACTCATGACGCATCAGAAAAGTGGATTTTAACTGCCTTAATTATAATGCATTCATTAAGTGGTACTACAGTAAACCCATTATTCGTTTGTGTATCGGAAAGTATTCTAAATGCAGTTATGGCACAGTGTTTTATCTGCATTTCTGCATCAAACTCTATTTTAAGTCACCATGGAGTCTGTGGTTTGATTAGAGGTAAAGGGCTATTATGGAGAGCTTGTCCCCCAATAAGGCAGCATACAGGCTATTTCTTAATGTAAATATAAAATAGGCTAATTTACATTCTATGTTATAAGCACATCCTGTTAATATACAACAATACTGGTATCTGGTACCATTTATGAGTAGGCTATAAATCTAATTAGCTAGCTACTATTTAAACTTTGAAAAGATCTGCTACCTACATAATGTAAATAAAATGGATATTTTTATTTAGTAGCACATCTATAAAAATGGGCTGATTTCATTTACACTGTAAATAGCATCAGTGGCAGAGGATTGTTCTCACAGCGCTGTTCAGCGCTTGCCTGATCGAGACAAGTAGCGCGTTTGATCTGAGCTCTGTCTTTAGACAGAATTACGGTCCGTGCAGCACGCTTCATGCGAGTTAGCACTCCTTCGCATTTGCTGCATTCAGGAATTCTGATGTGCTAAAGAAATGACAGCGCATATGAAAACATTAAAATAGACAAGCTGCTGTCCGGGTGTTTGAAATTCATTCACTGCTGTATTTGGCCCACGGCTGGCCTTTGGACACCCCCACCATAGATGCTATTTACAGTGTAAATGAAATCAGCCCATTTTTATAGATGTCACTAAAATAAAAATAGCCATTTAATTTATGCTGTGTTAAAGTATCAGATCTTTTCCAGAACAAGTCTTTAGTTCTGCACTTTTGACTTTTTAATTACTTTCTTTTTCATAATTTAATAAGTTTTTTCTCGTAATTTAATGACTTTAATCTCAAAATGATATACATTTAATACATTAATCCTCTTCCGTAATATATCCATTTGAACTATTTGCAAATAATATTTTAAAATATGCATACATTCCATCATACTTGTATGCCTAATATTTTGGCATATTAGGCATACAAGTATGATGGAATGTACGCTATATTATTGCTATATTAATTTTTCTTGAAGTTACTTCATTTGATAAATTGTAGATTTTTTTTTTTTCTTATTGTTTTTAAACCTTTTAAATGGCTTTTTTTAATCACTCAGACTAATATCATTCTATTTCATAACATTTGTATGGTGACGGCTCAGCTGTGACCTTACCAAGGAGTCAAAAGTTAACCCAAGAGGATTGGCAGGGAGGTCACGCTCTGCTGTCCACACATATCTAACTTTGTGCAGGAGCGTTTCACTTTCAAGCACAGACTTGGTTCAAGCCTTGGCTTTAAGAGTGTTTGACGCACGCTGAAGAGAAAAATACCACACTTGGCTTAAGGAATAAGCAGGGGGTGGTGGTGTGGTGTGGTCTCTTTTTTCTTCTGTGAGTAATTACTTAGATGTTGACGTGAGACTTCTAAGTGGCTACATGGATGTAATCCATCCAACAAGTGATTTATCATGTAATCAGATGTTGGGTTTGTGGTATCTTCTCACATCGGTTTAAAAAACGCCTTCTTATCTGACGAATTCACAGCCCAGAGGCAACTGCACGGCAAGTTTTATTGTCCTGAGATCCTTATTTATTCCTTATGCAAAATGATCCCTGATAACACAAGATGCTTCAGTCAAAAAGAGCAGCTACCTGCAGAGAACAGAACATTCCTGAGAACTGATCGCAGGAACAAGCGGCCGTGGGGGCATGTCTGACGGCTATGGCGTGAGACACAGAGATAGCATCGGGACTTCACAGCTAAGACCGAAGCTAAGGACGTTCACTGAAAGAAGCTTATCTCCTGACCTCACAATCATCAACTTCAGCGTGTCTGTTTAACTGAGATTAAAACTCGCATTCCTTGCCAGATAATCACTGTCCAAAAATGTTTAGTCCAGAAATCTGGCCTCAGGCTAAAAGAGGACAACAAAGCTATTTTGTTCATTAAAACAAAAAATGCAACAAAACTGATTTCTGAAAGTAAGAAAGTACCATGGGTACTAAGGCTCGGAAAATGCAGTTACATTATAAACGACAAGTATTGCAACTACACCCTTCTTGGCGTGCACACATAAACTGCATAAAGTCAACCTGAAATCAAAAGGATCCTAGGTACTTTACCAATACACATTCCCATATTTTATCAGGATTTATTTTAAGGAAAAAAAACTTTGTCTTTGTAGTCATACAGCAAATCTTAATTCATTAGCTATGTTTCCATCCAAAGAATCGAATTAAACTTGAAAATCGCAAAACTGGAATGCTGCATAAAACATATGTGAATAAAGCAACTTTTCTATTCAACTAGTTAAAAAAAACCCAACAGAATCATAATTTCCTGGTATACTGTGGGGGGTCGCATTTTTAGAATTTATGCACATCTTGCCATTTCCAGCAATTTTTATGCAATATTCCAAAATGCATATAACAATAGGTGGATGGAAATGCAGCTGCTGACTAGCGCATGTTTGGCATCCCTCAAAGTTACCACTTTTCAATTAATGATTAATAAAATGAGTATTGTCTTTCATTATTATAATTTTTTTTATGAATAATAAAATATAAATTTTTCTCCAAAATACATCACATTAAAGAGGTGTGGATAAAATTGCTAAAATCACAAAACATGACCTGAAATTATAATAAACACCCCAATGGGGAAATTCAAGGAGAGATTTGAAATCAGATTTTTTTTTTAAAATGCATTTAATGTTTTTTTTTTCAGCAACAAAAAATACACCTTTTAAAGTCAACAATGTAATTCGGTAATACTTTTGTGAAAATGTATGAATCCTGTGAATCAGGATATTCCACCCAAAAAAGGAGGAGTTTGATCTATGGAGAAGTCATTAGATTATAGTGACCTTGGTAGGACAGAAAGAATGTTTTTAAAGTTATTTCTTTCTGATTGTTGGAATAATATGCACTGCACATGTACTGAGAATTTAAATAGTTCAGTGTCAATTTCATGATAACTTGGCTTAAATCTGATAATGCTCTCAGTCACCATTTTTGGCTGCTAAATGACTATGTACAAATGTGCTTATAAAAGTTTAGTACTGCAGTTCCATTTTACACATTAAATCAGTCCATAATTCTGCCAAATATTCCTCAAACTGAGTTCATAAATGTCTGCAGATTTCATCTGCGCCTCTCCATTATTCTCATTTGCCGCGTGCTGTCAACAGTTCTTATCAGACTGCTGAGTCACCCTTGAGAAAATCCCTTTCCTTCTTCATGAAGCTAAAGCATAACTCAAATTCCTTCCTTAATTTCAATGTTAACGCCCGCATGTAGACTAGAAGTGATACAACCCTCCTGTGTCTGTGATCCACGGGCGGTCTTTCAGAAGAGGTCATCCATGTTGTGCATAACCAGCCAACATCAAACAATTCATTGATTGATTGCGGGCAACTAATTATAAAATGTGGGTTTAGGAACACACTGAGGTGCAAAACAAACAGCTCAGCCTAGATTTGGAGCTCAGCACATTGAAAGACATTATTAAAAGCGGAAGAACAAAATGAAAGCGCATTGTGAAATACAGGATTCATACAGTATAAGAAGCTTGGATTGTCTAGACCTTGTTAAGCTCCTGAAAAACCCCCTAAAACATTGTGTGTGGGTCACTTTTATTATTTTACAGGTCTAAAGCGAAGCATATACCTATGCTCTCTTGGGTGGCTGGGTGCTAAGTGGGGAAATGACAGTTGGACTCTAGTCAAGACGTGCACTGTGGAAAAGAATGAGTTTGAAACATGCATATGTTTGTATGAGACAGTTACAGGAGGAAACGTGAGGGAGCATAAAAGACCCAGGTGGAAAAAGGCAATGACGGACCAAAGGAGAGAAAACAAAAATGCTTTTTTCCCCATGGATTTTCCCTGGATTACTGGAAGAATCCCCCCTTATCCAGAAAAAAAGACAAATACACAATATTACCAGTGCAAACAAGAGATGGGAGTTCCCTCAAAATTCTCTGTGCCAAGAAAAGCTTAGGGCATCCTCTACCCTTCTTATAAACCGAGCAAGACTGGTCAGGATGAATTGGGAGAATTAAGAACATCAAGAACACTGAATCTTCCTGAATCTGTCAAAAAGATCACTCGAACTCAAATCCATTAAACTCAGAGTTCAGCTCAAGTGAACATCTGTACTGTATGCTTTCATTTTTATAGTGTGACATTAGGGTAGAATTCATAAAATACAATATATTTTTACTGTCCTAAATTGCAATTTCCTCATTATAATCACAAATAAGCACATTTAGCAATTTTGTAAGATTATATATTAGTGTATATAATAGTATAGTAGTAAAATATTATTTCAACACTAAGTACTAATTTAAGTAATTTGAAAGTTTTGGAAACAGAAAGAAATTTAACCCCGAAAATCGACCCAGTTCTCAAATCTCATATTTGCATATATTCCAATAAATCAAGTTTTACTGTTTTAACTAAAATTTGAAAGCTAAGTGAATGAGAATGTAATTTATGGTCTGTTTCTCACACAAGACTACTGTTAAGCTTTAGAAACTATTGCATTTTTTAAAAACGTTTACAATATGAAAAAAAAACATTCCCACATTCTGACTAACACTGAGCTCAATGACATTAAAAATGTGAAAATGGCATTAAAACGTGAAATATTTGGGTAATAATAATGGTGTACAGCATACCATTGTTTGTTTCTCTTTAGGGAGGAAATCCTGACTACTTATAAAGCCACACCATAAAAAGGAAATTTGTACTACTGTTCCTTCAGTCGTAAGATGATTCACATAGGATACATTCACTATCCAATGTCTGTGAGAAGAGGCCTGGCTATTTCTGGATGTGATACAACACTGGTCAGTTTCTGTATGCCAATATGCTTCCTTTTTCTCCTATATTTGGAGCTTAGTCATAGGTTTTCTAGACAGATGGCTGCAGTAAATGACTATGAAGAATCACCACTTAAATCACAGACAAATCACATAAAACAAGTTATATGACTTCCCTTACAAGAGTCTAGAACAAAGCCATATTAAAATACTAGTGTAAAATGATATGGCCTGTCCTAAGATGTCTAATAACTTTGACCGAAATGGGTCTCTCCCAGACACTGCTAATGTAAAAGCCACTTCAAGCCTGTCTCAGGTAACAAAGTGCTGGTCAGTTGATATGCAGTTCTGCTTACTGTACTTCTAAGCAGAGCCTGATGACATGTGTCCATCAACTGACCGCAGAAAACCGCTACCAGATCAAGAAATACCACATTTATTGTCTTATAAAACAAGACTGACAGAAACAAATGAGCTTTGAAATAAACCCAGCCAACAACTAGAATGTCGCAACTCAAACAAAAGCATCTCTGGCAACTGACCCAACAGTTGGCCCATAGCTGCAGTGAGCAGAGCCAGAAGAGTTTGTATTGTTATAATTAACTTAATTGGGCAACTCCTGGCCCCTGTAGAGGGAAGTTCACATAAACAAGTGAATCTTGGACACGAATACTCCCTCCATTAATGAGGTCTGTGTTTACTGAAGCAAACCACACAGAATCCCTGAGCATAAACAGACCCGTGGTTTGACACTGCGCTCAGGGTCACTGTGAGCTTGATAGATGTCAGTTAAATAAAGTGTTGAATGGTCATTTCCAATAAAACCTTTACATTTGTAAGTGTTTTACATCACACTTACAAATGTTAATTGCATTTAAAAGTCATTGCATTAAATAACAAAACGTAAAAGTACAATACATTATTTTTAAAAAAGAGCACATGAAAAATATTTCAAATTTTTAAATTTTAAATTTTATATTTTTAAATATAAAATTTAAAAAAAAATGAATTGCTATCTCACACTTGAAAATAAAGTGCAGTTTTCTGAGCGATTTTGAACGGCTTTTAGAAAACGTTTTTAGTGGATGTATGAAGTCAGTTCTCCTGAGGCTCACACAGGTGTTATATGTCTTAACAGAGCAAACACAGGTGTAGTTCGTCACATTAACTATGAACTGTCTGAAGACTATAACTTCATTTATTAAACAATAGCCTACACAATATTTAAAATCCTTCTTTAACGTGTCTGTTAATTTGTTTGAAAAAAGCCTAGATTTCTTGTGCTATCTTTTTAAACTGACTAATACCTGACACCTAGTTGCTCAACAAAACGCATAAATTACAGATTAAATCATTAGATATTTAAAATTTCATTAGTAGTTCATTAATTTTAACTGTTGTATATATATATGTATATACATAACACCCATGGATAGTCAGATGGCATCGTGTTTATCAAAATGCACACAAGAGTAAAAAAAGAAATGAAAAAGTTGATCTTACCTAAATTGACAAAACTCATGACCATGTCCGCATCATGTAGGAACTCTGTGTCATGAGGTGAAGCTAAAGCGGGTCGTGTGGTGGTGAACAGTGACCTGTACTGATCCACGTCGCTCTTTTCTTCAGTGGACATGCTGTTGTACAGATCCAGCATGAAGAGGGGTGCTGAATTATATTTGCCGCTGTTTAGATGCGGTCTGGGTCTGTGGTTCAGTCCCAGTATGGACAGAATCTCTTTCTGCATCTCTCTCTTCTCCTGATTCCGCAACCTCCGATGGATGAAGTTGGGCTGAAGCTCAGATCCGTCCAGTACAGAACTGCTACCTGCCAAATAAAAGCTCCACAAGAAGCCCAGCAGAGCAAACCAGACGCTTGTCATCTTTACATCCAGTCTGTGATGATGATGAGGGTGTATTCACTTCTAAATATAAAATCACTTTGGATGCCAATGTTTTCCCTCTTCTCTTCTGCTTCAAGCCATAGGGTCTTACAGCTTTTTGGTTCTTAGGTTCAGCAAAGAACCCTTTTCTTATGAAGGACCATTTTGCTCGTATGGTTCATGATTACATTATTGGGTCTTCAGATCTGTGCTGGTTTCAGGATTCTTTATAGCACTAGTGCATAGATGGTTTTCTGGAAGAATATAACGTTTTTAAATATGTTATTCTGTGGCATCGGGCTGTAAAGCCACTTTAAGCTCTAACTGTAAACTGTGTGAAACAGTATTATCCTGTGCAAAACAAATGCAGCTGTCGTCCAGGTCGTAAAATCTCCATCAATTCTTCGGCGTGATGCTTCGCTCCGGACAGAAGACAGCTGGAAACGTCTGTGTGTCCCATCAAATGTGAAGTCACTGATAAGTGTGGGAAGTAATTTACCACGAAAAAGTTATCTGTCACTTCTCCGAAAAATATTTCCTTACGAGCAATGTATCCTCTCCGTTCGGTTCTTTGATTTGACCTCAGATTGTGTTTGTAGAGTGAACAGCGCGTCTGTCTCAGAGGCTTTTAAATAACGGAGCTGAAGCAGGTAGACGCGTCTCGAGCCCGCCCCAGTGCTCGCGTCCAGAGGTGGAGCTTTAGAAGACAGCTTTAACATCCTCAAACTCGTATTTACGTACACGTCTACGTGTCTTCTTTGTCAATGTAGATGACAATTTCAGGTGTCAGGTGTCTAGTTTGCCTACGAGCGACGCGACGCGGCCGTACCTATTAAACTTGTAATTTAAAAGCGCGTCGATGAAAATGACTTGTCGGCAGCTTCATTCATCGTTTCATTTTCGTTTATTTAAACTAAAGTGTTCTAATTAAGTCGAGCAGTCGAAAAAGAGTTCAAATAGTAGGCTACTTAGTTTAACGCCGTTTTAAAATGGGCTAGATAAGACGTACACCAAGTAGCCTAGCAAAAACGTAAGTGCGCCTCGCGCATGTTTAAGTTAGGCTACAGCAAAACGAGTACTATTTAGGCTACTTAAATGTCCGTAGTGTACATCCTCTCATTTGAATATTGTCAGTTGGATTTATTCTAGGCTAACAAAAGTGTTCTGGTTATGTTTAAGTATAGACGCGTAAACAATGGTATTCTGTCCAGCAAATCTAATTTGTCAGATATTCGCTCGTGAAAGGATACCATAAAAAGGCTTGTAGGTAATTATCCGAGTGATTAAAGTTACTTCTTTCTATAAATGTCACCACAAAATAATACATGAACTTGCTCTGTGTAATCGAGGCTTTTTATGGCAGAAGCATGACCCCTAACGACACAGAAAATAACCGCAAGAGGCTGAGGAAAACAAACAGGACCAAGCAGTTCAATTATGTTAGCTACAATTTATTTATTTATGGCACCTTGGTAATTGTGTTTTTGTACATAATAGTAATAATAATACCTTGTTTTGGTATTATTATTACTACACAATCAATCAGTAAAAAAAAAACATGATTTAAAAAATGTACCATGACACCAATAGCTATGTGTATTTTTGTAAAGGTAAATATAGACTATTTTAGGTTTTTTTCGAGAAAAAAAAATGCATGTTTGACAGGTCACTAGAACCTGTATACTGAACTTGATTATTGTTTTATCTTGTGTAAAATCTTGATCACCAATCTTAGGTATTTTTAAAAGGAGTTCTCTGATGTTATAGATTACAGACATCAGACAGATAGACAGAAAAAAAAGATGCTTGCGGTCAGGGTCAGGTGCAATGCTTTAAAGACGAGACACTCACTGAACTTACTATAATAAGAGAGATAACTTAGATGTTTATGTTATGGAGACTGATTTCAGAAAACACACACAAATTCACACACAATGTTGTGTCTGGTGAGATTCAAATTGATAAGATGGCTGTGAGTTGTTATCGTTAAGTGGCTAATCTTATCTAGTGGGGTAGAAAAGCATGCATCAAAGCGACACAAACCAATGCCAGCCACCCCCTTCCCTTCATCAGTCCAATCACTGATAGCCCATTACTCACTCACACACAGAGAGAGAGACGCATTGGTTTACATCCTTATGGGGACATCCTAAACACGTAATGATTTTTTTACTGTAAAAAAATACAAAAATGCAATCTGCATTTTCTATTCCCTTACTTTACCCTCAACCCTAACACAAAACTTCCTGCATTTTTAGAAAAAAAAAACTGCTCTAATGGGAGCCAAAAATGTCACTGGTATTCCCCACGTTATGGGAACCAACTGTCCCCACAAAAGTAGTGATACCAGTCGTTTTTGACCTTGTGGAGACAGTTGGTCCCCATAATGTGGGGAATACCAGATACACACACATATGTGCAAAATTTAAAATAATAATAATAAAATAAATTATCACAAGTTGTATAGACTTTCATTTCTATCTGGGTAAGGATTGATATGTATTTTTTAGGCAAAAGTAGTTAATGTGCTAAAAGTAGTATTGAATGGTATAACAAAATAAGATACAACAGATAAGAATACTATATAAACAAATTCAAACGTTTAAATAAATGAATAAAAATTCTGTATTCAATGTAATTTTGGTTCATGGTAAGGTACAGGTAAGGTGAATAGAGCCAAATTAAAAAAACTTTTTTAATACGTAATGTATGCTTGTTATGTTGAGTGTGACGTTGTGGGGAAAAAAGCTCTTGTATACATTTATAGAAACTTTTACAATTTTGTTGCCACATAATAAATGTAAAACCTAAAATAAGTGTCAAACTGCCATGGACATTTTATTCTTCTATTTGAATTGGGTTTTTTCACAAATATATGTTCCCTTTTTTTACATAATGCTGCAAATGCTGATGACCTTTAACATTTCAAATAAACCTATATTATTTCTTTACAATTTGGATCACAATGAACTACTCTTGTGGAAAAGCAATTTAGATATTTACAGAGACGCTTTACAGAGAGAATGAAAAACAATACCAGAGGTTTTAGAGGGTAAAAAAAAAAAAAGAATTAAAATTTTTGTGTCAACTGGTCCTTGAAGACAGAAAGAATCTTAAGCAGTGAAAGGAAACAGACAGCAACGAGATAAATGGGTTAAGCAAGATAAAAGCTAAGCATTCCTCTGTAAATGTATTTCAATTGATAGCTGAAAGTGTTAAACACACACTTGCACACAGCCATAAGAAAAAATGTGTGCCATTTCACCAATTATGACATTCCATAGGACCAGATGCCAATGTAGTTGTTTGTTTTCAGGGTAAGTTTAAAGTAAATTGCTGTAAGAGATGGACTTGAAATGATAAGAAAAAATGGCACAATCAATTCAGGAAGCCCACTCACAGAAAGGATGAGACTAAAGAGCAGCATTAAAGAATGCAAAAGTGCAGCATTCATGTTTGAACTCATCCATTCTTCAAGGGTCAGTTGCTAGTTGGCTGTCAGTAGCATGATGAATGACCTGTGTGTGATTCTGTGTGGGGTCAGTTAACATACAAACTTTTCTGTCATCATACTGTCTAGATAAAGCCTCACTTTAAAAACACATGCGCACACACATGCATATCACACATATCCATTTTATATATATCTTAGAAGGTTATGAATACAATGCATGCTTTTGAAATGTTTTTTGACACCTCTATTCCTGCAAATAAAAATGTTTTAACAAAGTTTTGAGAGTTGATAATCAAGTTTGTGGGTTTGACCACTGCAAGTATAAAGTCAACTCTAGATGGCACAGGCCATAGGTTCTAACTCAGTCAGATATAATCACACTATTACTCAAAGGGCTAGAAGCGGATTGGTTTATTTTCACAACATTCAACATTCTCAACATTCAAACACACACGGGTTAGTGCTTGGTATAGCAGTTGCAACTTCCCCAGCTCCACCTGTATAGTAGGGATCTCCTGAACTGAGCCCAGTGTGTTATGCATCTCAATGCGTAGCGAGCGATATGATGCATTAACAATACATATGAAGCAGCTGTGATGCAATACAATTAACCCCTATTACGATGCAGTGAAATCCGATTTACATTTAATTCAATTCATTATGATTCAATGCAATATGATGCAATGGGGAAAAAAATAGATAATGCTATGCAATTCAATATGGTACAGATACAGATGCACACTTTCTTAAAGGGGTCATCCGGTGCCGCATGCACTTTTACAAGCTGTTTGGACTGAAATGTGTGTTGGGAGTGTGTGTACACAACCACCCTACAATGATAAAGGACTGTCAAAAGGACTGAACTGGTGTCTTACCTCAGACCCGCCCTGAGTAAGCTTCTGTAGGGGAGGCTGGATCATGAATGATTCGCGCAAACATAAAAGCATTTTGGTTGATCAAGGGTGCATTTCCTTCTGAACCAAACGTAACGTTAATCCTCCGCGTCTTCAGTCACTCAGATGTCGGGGGTATATGACTACTGCTATGTTTATTAATACATTCAACAACAAAACACCTCAATTGCTTAGGAGTCTTGCTTGTCTTTGCGTCTGTTTTTTTTTTTATTACATTAAAAGAAAGATCTTTATCGTTGTAGAGTGGTTGTGGACACACACTCCCAACACACATTTCAGTCCAAACTGCCTGTAAAAGTGCATGTGGCACCGGATGCCCAGGAACTGCTGCTAATATCTTGCTCCCAGGACACGTTCAGAGGTCTTGCAAGGCAGAGTCCATGCCTTGATGCATCAGAGCAAGTTTTGGCAACACAAGAGAACCTGCACAATATTAGGTTGGCTGATCAGTGAAAGTGTACATACTGTAACAGCATTGGCAAAATAACCACTCATGTACTCACAAACATGCATGACAAATCCCCTGAAAATTTTTCTTCAGTATGATCTTTAATATATTTGATTAGCAATATAAAAAAAATCTGATATTGTTTTCAAATTTTAACCCATACTTGGACTAGATTAAAAAGACTTCACCCTGTTATACACTGTATAATTAACAGTAACATCAGCTTTATTTAGTTTCACATTCGCTCATCTGGCCATTTACAGTTTACTCTTAGAGAACACCCCGCCCCTCCCAGCACCTAAGCTGAATTTTGTTGCTCCAGTGACTGCCTCAGCTACAATGACTGGCAGGCCGTGGTCAAACTCATACTGCATGGCCTGGGTGGAGGAGGAGGAGTCAAAAACTGCGTGGTAGGCGGAGTTACGGTCAGCACGGAGACAGAGCTGTGGAAATGCGCTGACCTGTTCAGCAAGTTCAAGAGCCTCTTGAAGTGCTAGAACAAACAAACATAGACTGACAGTTAGATGTGAAGATGCCAAAATGGGGCCATTCCTAGGTAAGTTTAACATTTCTGCAAAAAACAAAAAGATGTGACATTCCTTAGCTTTTTTTTAGTTTACCATAATGTGTGACCTCAAGTGTGAGACCTCCATATCATCACTCATTTACTTCTGATATGAACTCATTTTGTTCTTCTGTGTAGCACATGAAAGCTCTGGCCTGTATCCAGATCTCCTATTCAAAGTCCACTCGAGTGACTTCACGTTGGAACTGAAGTGCTTACTTTAACAGTATCTCTAAACAGTTTTTAGCTCATCTCATCTAACCTTACTGTAACTGTGAAACTGCCACATTACATTAGTTTAATCTGTTAACATCCTCAAGGGAACTCCAATGTGTATGAATGAAAGATTAAAATGCTCATACACTGGTAACAGCACATATACAGTACAGTATTGAAAGATGCACTGACATGCTGTAGAAAAGGTGGGAACAGTTAGAGGGAATCACATTGTTCCAAAATTTCATGATTTCCTTTTGTAGAGTATTTTGTAAACACTGGTCTTATTCATATAGTGAAAACAGAGTATATAGCATTAAACCACAAAAACATTGATCCATAAACATTAATCCATACAACAATATTCTATATTCAAAAAACGAAAAATCTATAATTCTGACCCATACATGTTTTTCTGGTCCAGGGTCACATTTTTCCTATAAATACCTATAAATAATATTACTTCAACACAGGTAAAATGTAGTTGGTTTATGATGTTCAATTGCCCTATCATGCTAAAGGTAGCTTTAAGGTGTAGTGTATGTGTACCTTGGCCATCAGGCACCACTCTGTTTGCCAATCCAAATGTTAAAGCCTCTTGCGCCTTTACCGGTCGGCCTGTGAGGATGAGATCTAGAGCTCGCGAGAGACCAATCAGGTGTGGCAATCTCACCGTACCCCCATCAATCAATGGCACACCTGTGTGAGAAAAAAAGAAAAGGCTTATAGACATAGAGGAGCTGAGGACTAACTGGTAGGAGGTAAATTATGAGCACATATACCGTCCTTTGAGGTCCGATTTTCTTATTTGAAAGATGCTTTATTATTTAGACATTTATAGTGACACAAAAGTTAGAATACCCATGCCATTTAAATGTACAATTTGTCACAGTGCAAAAGAAATAAACTTGAAACTAAAAAGCTTACTTGATTCTTTAGTTACTTTATTTGTATGGATTATCGATCAAATGTGCATTCATTCAAAATTAACTATATTTGAAAATACTTATCAGTTACTATATAGTGTGCAACCTCAATAAAGTTATTATTATTAATAATATTATTTATATGTACATAAACCATTGTATCACACACACACAAACATAAAGGGTCTTGGAATACAAGTCTAATCACCAGCAATGTCTTCGCACTTAGAGCTCTCTTTATCTCTGCCAATTTAAACTAGCATCATAATGGCTTGAGAGTGTAAGAGATAATGAGTGGATACATCTGCTACCAATCATCTGTTCCTTCAGTCCAACACGCTACACATCTGGTAGCCTGGACTGAGGTGGGAGGGAGCACATCCTTCCATATTTCCTCTAATATCATCTCTATTACACATCTGCAAGCCTGCAGCTGACACACCAGATGTGATAAGGTGTGTCTGTTTCAGAAGATGGACCTATAAAGTATTAAAAGCAGAGGCAGTGTAGAAACTATAAATGCAAGAGATCCAAACGAAGATTGAAGGTACATTTGTGCCAATACTAATCTAGGCCCCCAAATCTAGGTTTGACCAACTGGGCCATCCGAAAGAATCCAAAACAGAAAAATGTGCATTTAGGAATCAGTGTGGCCAAACCCTCAAAGGCACTATTGTACCTTTTCTAACTTCATAGTGTAGATATTATACACTCAGAGGTACAACCATGTTCCTGTGAATGTACTGCCCCAAAGATACATTTTTGCCAAAATTTGTAGTTGCATGTAGTCCATTTTGTTAATCCAAATAAATGGAATTTAAACTTTGAGTCTCTAAGCTCTGTTATATGCACCATATTTTACTCACCCCCAAGCCATAGGTGTACTGTATATGATTTTTTTTTTTTTAATTTAAACATTTTGGAAGTCAAATACACCTAGGATGGCTTGAGGGACAGTAAAATATGGGTTCACTTTCATTTTTGGGTGAACTATTCCTTTAATTTATTCATATTGTGTCTTTGGTATTGTTTTATTAATTAAGAAAGTACACTCCTAAAACTAAAGGTACTTCAAAGCAATGCCATAGAACAAATGTCTTTAACCCTGCTCCTGTGGACCCACTGTCCTGCAAAGTTTATTTCCAACCTGCTTCAGCACACCTGCCTGTGTATTTCCAAGCAATCTTGGGGAACTTGTTTGGCTGTGTCAGGTCTATTTAATTAGGGTTGTAGCTAAACTCTGTAGGACAGTGGTTCCCAACAAACAGGGTCGAAGACCTATGCTATAGAAGAATCATTTTTGGTTCCACAAAGAACCATTCAGTCCAAGATTCTTTAAAGAACCATTTCTTTCTTACCTGAAAGAATAATCTCATAATCTAAAAAAACACTCTTTCACCACAAAGAACCTACTGGTTCTTTATGCAGCCATTTAGACAAAAAATGTTCTTCTACGGCATCATGATGCACTTTTATTTTTAAGACTATAGTCTGATTCAAGGGTTTACATTGCTAAAATTTTTCTATTAAACAGATTATTTAAGACTATAACCTATTTCAGCCAGATCAAAATTTAATTCAGTCTGAGCTCAATCTGCTGTGCCATGGTGACTGAGAGCAAGAGTGTGACTGTTTATGTCTGTGTATTTATCCATCCTGGGATAGGCACCCAACAAAGAACTGCACACAGATGGATTGAGTTTAGTCATATAGATATAGGGGATTGGAATCTGTCTGACTGAGTCATCAATATTATTATAAAGAAGAAGAAGAGAAGTGAAGCAACTTGTGGTCATTTATAGTGACCGACACTTGGAATTAGTGATCTGCATTTAACCCATCCACAGTGCACACACACCCAGAGCAGTGGGCAGCCAGTCCGGTGTTTGGTGCCTTGTGCCTTAAGGGTCTCACCTCAGTCGTGGTATTGAAGGTGGAGAGTGTGCTGTCAGACTGGGGACTCAAACCTACGACCTTCAGGTTACAGATCCCACTCTCTATCCATTAGGCCACGACTGCCCCCATAAAGAGATTCTTAGGTTGCATGTAAACCTAGCTATGCTGTGACTGTGAGTTAAATAAAGTAGTCCATACATCTCTTCGAATCAATTCACTACCTTTACCTTGACTCTTGCACGAAATCATCTTGCTTTCACACACAGGAGACATTGACGTGGTACAATGGCTTTACAGATATCACTGAATGACTCCATGTCACTAGACCTGCATTAGCAGCTGGGTGATTTCAGTTCACCTCAGGTGTTTGACTGAATGAATGGATCTGTCTGTGTAAGCCTGAGCCTGTGGTTGAACTTTCATGTCTTCCTGTACGTGTTCATGCTGGTGATACTGGTATCCACAGAACATCAAAGTACAAGCTTGCACACACAATGGTGTTGGGGTAAAGCAGTGCTTCACCACACTAGAGCTTAGGAAAAAAACATTTAGATGAACAATTACATAAACACAAACACAGCTAAATGAGAAGCTATAAGATGTTGTCTACATGTCTGTGAAATCACAACCAATATGACCACGATAGAAAACCTGACGCAATTTTTTTTCTTTTAGTTTTTTTTTTATTTTTTTATATATAAACCAAATTAATTTGTTAAGGGAAGTCTTCCATTCTCAAGACAACTCAAATAAATCCATCAATGTATTTGATGAAATCTACATCCTTAAGCATTATATGCCAAGGAAGGATCTGAAGGTTTAAAGAGAATGTCTGTAAAATCTGAGAAAGGTCGAGTCATTTCAGTTGGCAGCCACTCCGGTGGCTGAGGTGGATGAATGGAAACTGCATTCAGAACAACTGGCTTTGACCACCTGGGCTGTTGGATTAGATACAACGTGTGCAGTTAGGGCCTCTTAAAAATGATAAACTCAGATTTCACAGATCTTTTGGTCTCTGATAAATGTACTGCATTTCATTTGAGTTGGGAACAAACTGTCCAAGTGAAACAGAATATTTGATGAGAAAACAATGACTGGGTCATGAAAAGTGGGCGTTTCATAGCAGAATGGAATCAGAACTGATTGTAAAGTTCCCGTCCAGATACTGTCGGAACCCACTTTTTTGACTTGGATGTTGAGGATGAAGGTCAGGTGGTTTCTCAAAGGTAACACTATGTCAAATTACCTGCAAAGCCCAAATAGCTATAGAGAATATCAGCCAAAAAAAAGGAAAGTAGCTTTAATGGATGCAGCAAAAGGTATTAATTTTCTTTTAAAGCTGCAGTTCATAACTTTTGGTGCTCTAGCGGGTTAATAAACAGAACTGCATGTTGCATGTCTAAGGTGAATCACACAGGTATCGGGCTACTCCACAGCAGCACCTATCGGAACCAGTCTAAATAGTCAGAATATAAACACTTATTTAGGTTTTTTGTAGAGATTTAGGACAAGCCAAAAAAATAGTTCGGAAAATTGATTAATGGTGTACTCGCTTATTATATAATGCTTGTAAATTTTGAACACAAAAACGTTTTAAACATTTATGAAGGCTTTTATTTTTTATTTTGCATAACACACTGATTAATTGTGCACAATAATACCAGCAAGGTTTATTAAGAAAGTAAATAGGTTCAAAGTGCTAAAGTCTATGTAACATTTTACCCAGTCAAACAATATTTCCCTTGGGATCTTCTGTGTAACTGCACTAGCTGAATCACTTAAATTGCTTGTTCACATTCTTTCAGGGCTGTTTCTTTTAGTTTGGTGGCTCAATGTAGTATCTGAAGACAAAACAGGAAGTATTTGGCCACATCAGAGAGATTTCAGTCAGTTTTGGTAGCATATTTTCCTTTTCCAGGGTTACCCCCCATACCTCCCTCTTCATCTCTCACCACGAGGGATTCCCCTAGGCTGTTCCCATCTCGGTCTCCCATATACAGCCCTAAAATTCACTTGCCAAAACAAGATTAGGTAAAATAAAACCTACAAGCAGGATGTTAAAATAAACCCTTTCCACTGATGGTGGCCAAGACATCTATTATGTGAGATGAATGGTGTTTAAGGGCCTGCTGTGCACTGTGGCTAAGTACAGGAGAGAGTGAGGAAAATTCAGAGGAAATAAGTGGGTTGTGTCAGAGCGCTTAGACTTGTTCTGGGAGAAAAAGTCTCCAAATGATAGTTCTCATTTAAACTCAATCATAGCAGAATGGCCACAGCAACCAATGTGCGGCAAAAAGAACACATAAAATTTGTTGACCAAATATTTTGGTAGGAATGGTTACATGTTAGATGCTCCAATCAGAAATGTAACAGATATCATATCATTTAAGCTACTGTGTGTTTTTTAGGATTTTAGAAGTAAATTAAGTTTTTCGAAAAGAAAAAAAAAAAAAAAAAAAAAAGTGTGACAAGCCAGTATCTGAGCTGTAAATATTAATTATTTTTAGTTTAATTGTTGGAATTATTAAACAGAAATATAATGAAAGGTATAACTGACGATGGGTCAATTATTCCACTTAGATATATAGTTACCACACATCAAGACATGGTTCAGATCTTTTATTGTAAGCAGATCTTTTATTGCCCTTCTCACAACAATAATATTGTGGTTTATCAACAAAAAAAATAGTGGTTAATAATATAAAATGGTTTTGAACTGGATTTTTAAATTGTTCAAAATCTGTAACAAATGGATAAAAATTCTAATAAAAAAAACTGTTTATGTTTACTTATAGTCAGAGTTGCCATTGCGTTGCTTTAGATTGTGTCTTAAGGCTAGAATACATGAACTTTGCCCTGATTTTACCCTGATTTGCAGTCTAAAGTTGTTAACGTAGGAGGACATCAAAATGTTTGATATTTTCAGTAGATTTTGGAAAATAATATTGTTTTCAATTGTCATGCATGTCATTGTGTGGTAATCTCCTAGCAACAAGGACTTGATCATTAAGTGTATAAAGGCTCTTTTTCTTTGTGATTATTTACTTAAGTCAAGGGAATACTGCCTAGTGTTATAAAAAATCTCTTCAGATTTTAAAAGTCATGTAGTGCATACCAGCCAAATTTCATTGGTCAATGTCAAGATGAATCAGTTGAAAACTATGTCTGTTCTTTTTATATGTAAAAAGGCAAAAATTGAAGATATAGCAATAATTGGCCCTTTGCAGGAAGCATGACTGATAGCCGATTTGACAACCACTTGTAGTGTAGAAAGTAGATTAACTTCAGTGGACTTAAACTTGAAAATTGGTGTGTACGGATTTCTTTCCGTGGTTGAAATAAAATACCTTCTGATGTTCATTCATGTTTATATTGTCCTTTAAGCAAATATGTACCTTGAGGTGTGACACCATAGAGATCTGTTATTACACATTAAATGTTGACATTTTTCAAAAAATGACACAATTTGAAAGCCTGCTCCGTCTTGTCTTTTGGTTGGCTGTCAGTATCCTCTATTATCCATCAATATATTTAAGAAAAGCTTCAATTTGACCATTTTAAACAATATACTGACATGAAGACATTTGAATACATGTCATTCAACGTTCAACAACTTTCGAACACTTGTAAACTCCCGACTATGTTAAGCGAGACCTTTTCAACATAGGTTTGAAAATATTCTTAAATAAGTACAATAATAATGCAGACGATTATCTTAGCAAGCATCAACATTTTTTCATTGCACAAAAAATTCAATTAATCATTACTGTAGAGCAACCGGTAAAGACTAAAGACAGCAGGCGTCATGTCTTCCTGGGTGGCTCAAGTACAGTAGAGGCAGACAGTCTGAGGAACGGGTTCACAGGAACATGCGGGCAATGCCCGGATGCTTGGTTTAATGAAAGAGAGGGTCATGATGATGGCTCTATGTTTTAAATGAACAGCTGGAAAAATCAGTTCCTAGCAGTAAATTATAGCACTGCTGGCATATTTATACACACTGTGGTCATATTTGTAGCATAGAGAAACTAGTACATGCAGAATGAAACTGCATCCAATTTGTCTTCTTTCTATGTACTGCAAAGCCTGAATGAAATTGAATTGTATTTCTCATAATACAGCCATTTATAGAATCCATCAAGTACTTCTGTACTGTATTACATAAATATGGTAATCCAGGTTGTGTATGTTCTGCATACCCAAGCCATTTAAAGAGAATGAGCTCAGGGACTGGCTCATAAATATTAACAATCTAATAATTTCCAGTAACATTTTATTTTAAAGTTTCCTTGTTACACATTACATGTTATTATTATGTTATTAATTATAAAAACACTAATTATGCATAACTACATGCATGTAACATGTAACTAAGCTAAACCCTAACCATAGAGTAAGTACATGTAGTTAACAAATATTACTCAGTACTTAAATATATACAGTAATTACTCTATAACGAAGACACCTTAATAAAGTGCAATCTAAATTATCTTTTGAGGTGTAAAATAAAGCTTACATAAAGAAATGTTAGATATATAACTGTCTGTAAATTATTTGTTTGCTAAATAACACATTTTTGCAAATATTTGCCAGGTAAAGAGGGAGTTGGATGAGTGTATCCACAACAGCATTGGCACCAACAACTGCTATGAATCGTAATTTCTGCACTCATTTCTGAGTTCTCATTGGTTTATTGGCATGTAGGTAATTTCATGTGCAGGAAAAACTGTGAGTAGCTCATCAAGCTCATAAATCAAAATTTAATTTTTTGAAGTTTTTAATGTAATACAAGCTTAACTACTTGAATCATGAAAAAAGTTGAAAAGTTGTCTGTTTCCATGTTTTCTTAAGCATAGCAAATTCTTGAAATCCATTGGAAACTTTTTTTGGCATGGTAATGTAACGAAGCGGACACTCACAGAGGTAAGATGTAAATAATAAAGTATTTAATGTCAACAGAGTTGTAAAAACGAAACAAAGGTAAGCAAACTCAGGTTCTTCCAATATTGGGGAAAATAACGAACAGAAAAAGTGTCTCACACACCACTACTAATCCACGGATCCAAGAGAAGATCACAGCGGAGCCTGGAGAATGCACACAGAGTCACGGAGTCTTCAGTATGGAAACAGGTAAGAATTAAGGTCAGTAACACAGAAAGTCATAGGGAAGCGTCCACTTTCGACATACGAGCTTGGACAAGGAACTGATAGTGGTGTGTGGTTATAAGGTGTGCTTGATAGTGCTAGTGATTGTGATCAGGTGTGAAATCCAGGTGATGATGATCAGTATTCGGGTGACTGTGATCGTTGCGTGACAGGAAGGGAGGTGTTAGGTGCAGAGTCTGGCATGGATGTTACAGTACTTGATACTATAAATGGTACCCTCGTCGATGACCATGGGAGGAGGGGGCTCTTCTTCGCCAGACTCAGTGGGAGGAATAAGAGGGTCAAAACATGGTCTGAGTAAGGAACCTTGAAAGGTAGGATGAATGCGGTAATGTGCAGGTAGTTGTAATTTGAAGGTGACCGGATTGATCTGCTCCACGATGTTGAAGGGACCAACGAACTTGGGACTCAGCTTGCGGCAGGGCAGGCGTAGGCGGATATCCCTGGTCGACAGCCACACTTTCTGTCCGATTTGGTATGCTGGAGGATTGGATCTTCGATTGTCGGCATTAGTCTGGTGCCTACGCACTGCCCGCTGGAGATGTTGATGAGCTTCGTCCCAGATCTTTTTCCATACGGGGCCACCAGAACTGATCTTGCAGGAGCGAGAGAGTCCTGTTGGTCCCTGGATGCCCAGTGCCCAGTGACGTGTGAACGGTGTGTATTAAAGGAATGCGTTCGTCCTCAGGTACAAATCGGAGGTCAGGAGGACAACATAGCGGAGGAACTGGAGTTGGACCCGCTGCGGTCCCCCACTGAATGGGACAGACGAACAGATGGTGAGGTAAGATGGGTTCTGATGTTTCAGTTTCTATGTCTGGAGCATGGATTTGCGAGAGAAGTAGGCACACGGCTTCAGTTGTGGTGGATTCCCCTGCTGCTGTGACAATACGGCTCCGACACCAGTGGTAGACGCGTCGACCTCTACAATGAAGGGCTTCTGAGGATCTGGCAGAACGAGGATTGGTGCGGAGGTGAAGGCCGTCTTCAAGTCTTGGAAGGCTTGGGTCGCTTCGGGTGTCCAGGTTAATATCTTGGGTTTACCCTTGAGGAGTGAGGTTAAGGGGCTGGCCAAAATACTGTAATTCTCAATAAACCTGCGGTAAAAATTGGAGAACCCCAGGAATCTTTGAAGCTCTTTTACAGTGTTAGGAATGGACCAATCAACAATGGCTTTAATCTTTGAATTGTCCATGCTTATACCAGTAGGGTCAATGTTGTAGCCGAGGAACTGGGTTTTTGACTGGTGGAAGGTGCACTT
>JAUMHP010000082.1:4485113-4500828 GCA_032361065.1 Enteromius trimaculatus | reverse complement strand
TGTGCTTGATAGTGCTAGTGATTGTGATCAGGTGTGAAATCCAGGTGATGATGATCAGTATTCGGGTGACTGTGATCATTGCGTGACAGGAAGGGAGGTGTTAGGTGCAGAGTCTGGCGTGGATGTTACAGGTAAACATGCTGAATGTACACATTATTTGGCTTATAATTACAATTCTTTCAAGATTTGTACACCAAAACGCATCATAAATTAGAAGTAGTAGGCTATTTTCTATCCTGTTTTTCTAACCCTCCTCATCAGAACATTGTTTGAACAGGCATGGTAGATTGTAGAATCAGAAGTAAACAGTTGTTTATGTTTGCAACATTCCTCATAGATGGACGTTGATGTGATTTAAGTCAAAAATGCATAAATACTTAACGCATAATGCAAAGCAATTAGACAAAGCAATAGTAACAATGCATAAAAACAGTTATTCACACTTGTGTTGCAACACTACTGTCAGAATTATGTTTTTGGAGAAATTGTCATAGTTTTCATTTTACCATTTTAAGTGTTACAATAGATATTTGTGTTGTTTCCCAACAACCTAAACAACAAGTATCAGGATTTTCTTGCAGGATTTTATTTTGGGACTTTCTTCAAAATTGTTTTTAGAAGAAAAATCTCCTAACCACAAGTCCTTTTTCCCAGACGAGGTACTGTAGGTATGAACAAGCAAAACTATTGCAATCCTATACTACTCCTACTTTTACCTTAAACAAATCAGTATCAAAATACAATAAATGAGAAAACAATGCCTACCAAATCTGCGACAGAAAATGCCCATGATGGAGCTCTCCTCGACCACCCTCAGGTCTGCCAGCAAGGCCAGCTCTAGACCCCCAGCCACAGCGTACCCACTGACTGCTGCGATCAAGGGTTTTGAGAGCCTCATACGAGACGGACCCTACAACAACAACACACATCAGTATATTGCCATTCTACCCTTTACACCATGTTGTAGGACTGTAAACATGATAGTAAGTCACTGTTACCAGTAGGTGTATCATGCAAATGTTAAATGCATAGAGCATGTGATCTTTACAGTTGGTAGATGCCGTTAGTCTATGTCGCTTATGTGGTTACTTATTTCATATGTAATGAAGATGATACATATTAATATGGAACAAAAATCCTGAAATAAATTATTTGTAATAAAAAGGTTGTTGAATTCCACAAATCGAAAAAAAGCATTGCAATTAACAGCGTTTGCTATTATAATGCATAGTATTTTCATGGCTTGCATTTATGCAACATGGTTTTTTAACATGGTTGTATATTTACGTAGTGAATATTTACAGCTTGAGTGTGTAACTTCATCAACAGACCTTTACAAACGACATGTGCAAACATACAGATGAACTGTTAATCAAAATAATTTATGCCCTTTCTATTTGTGTTTCACTCCTCCGTAAAAGCCAACTCGCGTGTAAATCGGTAAAATCGTGTAACCTGTGCACCTAAACGGTCAAATGCACGCATAATTAGTGATTATTCGCGTAAATCCTCATTAGTTATGTAATAAATTAACAATAATAAAAGACTGAAAATGTCTAACTGAATCCGTGTGAATTAGATCCGTGCAGCTCATAAAGTAAGTGCTTTCTACTTGGTGCTTTATACAAAATTCCTTCCTGCTCAACACTAGTGGATAGCACAGACCTCAGGAAGGGTAGGGTCAAAGTGATGTTGATGCTGGTCTGGGGGGGGGGGTCGGGTCCCCCTCGGTGCAAATGGTGGACCAGGGGTACCTAGACTGGACCAAAAGGGCACTTTAGCATTGCGAAAGGGGCTCAAGCCACAACGCCACTCTTACAGTGAAATTATGCTTTAAAAAGTTTTTTTATTATTATTAAATATTCATATTTAATATCACTAACTCTAAATAAATCATTCATTTAAAGTTTTGTACAGTGGCCGAGAGCACTCAATGATCTGGAACTTCGGAAAACACTAAATCAAGAAAATGTCTAGGTTACTGTCATGCTGGCTCTGATGGGATAGACACTTGAGGATCGACATAGGATATACAAACACAAGCACTTAAATACATACACTGACGAGAGCAGAACTCAAGGCACATGGGGAACACGGCTGGACACTAATTAACATAATCAACTAAACTAGGACAGGAAACACAGGACCAAATATGGGTAAGGTGGGCACATGGGGATCAAAACACAAAGAGGCTAAACACAAAGCCTGACAGTTACGAACGTAACCCACGTTCCCTGTAGAAGGAAACATATGGGACATATGGGAACTCGCCAGAGAGACCAATTGCCTTTGAGCTTCAAACAAAAGGCCGATTAATATCGGCGTGTACAGATTGCATTCAGGTGCACCTGAATATTATACTACATGAGTATAAGAGAGCACGAATGCAGTGCACTTGCAGGTTTTCGCTAAAGAGATTTTCACCTGCTGTCTCCAGTAAAGACACGGGAGGACACAGCCTCTTCATGGAGATCGAAAAAACCTTGCAAAAGTGTTCGGTGTCGCCCAGCCCTACAGATACTGTGATGCTCCGAGTGCGCAATGCGTGTACAGGACATAACTCTAAGGCCACCTTGCAGGTTCACTACCTGATTGCGGAAGGGTGTGGTACCTGTGCTGGGGTCACAGGATAACATGAGGATCAGCCAGGCCAAAAACTCTAGGGACTCTTCATCGACAAAGAAGGCTTGATGGAGGCCAATGCAGTCAGGAGCGCTGTTTTCAGCGTAAGATATTTTAAATCCACTGACTCAAGTGGCTCGAATGGAACCTGCTGCAGGTCATGTAAGGCGACGGCAAGGTCCCAATAGGGACTCTCTTTTTGGGCACAATGAAGTAAGGACTGTAAAACCCTGACCTCATCTGATGCGAGGGGATACGTCTCGCAAACGAGAGGGGGGGCCTCAACGTAGCCATGGTCATCCGTTCACAGTGAACGCAAGAACCTTCCACGAAGGCTGTCTCAGTGTGTTCTCGGCCCTCTGCAGAGGAGAGGAGGCGGCAGCCAAGGGCCGCGGCAATGAGCAGGGTGAGGCTGAGCCGGCAATGCCTGGGTGGAGGCAGCAGCAGGGTGCCGCGGCAGGATGTGACGGACGATCTCAGCCTGCTTCTTGTCCTGTCTACAGGCCCGGGAAGGGAGCAACGGGTCGCCCTGCCATGGAGGTAGAGGCCTGAGGACACAGTTGCATCGCAACAGACCTCTCCACCTGGGGGATCCCCATATAGCACCTGGCTGCTCCACCTTCAAGGGTGGTGAAGGAGGATGAGCCACTCGACCGCTTCCTGGCAGTAAAAGGTGCCTTCCATGATTAAGTGAGCTCAACATGCACGTCCGGGAAGAATGGCACCGGAGTGGGACCCTGTGCACCAGCACGAGCCAGACCGAGGTACCAATCATCCAACCGGGAGGACTCAGGACGAGATGGAGGATTCCATTCAATCCCGACCCCCCTGGCGGCCCGGGAAAGCATAGCCACGAGCTCCGGATCGGTGTCGGAACCGGAAGCTCCGCGGATGCTGCCAGCACGAGCTCCGGATCGCAGAAGCGGAAGAGGGACCCCATCACGCTCGAGTTAGTGGAGCCTGGTCCACAGGTTACCGCAAACGGAACATGACTCATCCACAAACGCTGCTCTAGCGTGTTCGATGCCCAGACACGTAAGGCAGTGTTTGTGACCGTCCGCCGGCGCCAGTTACCTGCCAGGCACCCAAGATCGCACGGGTGGTAGGACATCCTTAAAAGGACGCGCCTTTACAAAGACGTACTACCCGTAAGCCTGTCTCTTTAAGCTTTGCACTTTTAGTAAAGGCTGAAGCGCACAGGAGAGCTCGGATCACAATCGATGATAGTACAAAGCTGATGTGTCCGCCACTCGACTGGAACCACCGCTGCTACAAACGCCGTGACACCAGCCTTCTCCATCAGGTAAGGAGTAGAAACGCTCAGGAACAAAAGCATGTAGCTCGGCTTCGAAGCGAAAAGCTAATGAATGCTTAATCTGCTGACCTACTTATACTCGCGCTGCGATTAAGTGCAGCTGGATATTAATCAGCATATGCCAATTTCAGTTTATATACACGCAGAATAGATTTGCCATCTCGAACTGAGATTCCTATTCGTCGGTCACTAATGTGACTCGTAGTGACCGACTGAAAGGGAACCAAGATTCACAACCCTACTTTTAAGATGGCAGTACTGAAACACAGATATTCTTAATATAATAGGGCTTAAATTTTAGCCTTTATTTAGGTAGCACACCTATTTTGAATGCCTGTGGCAGAATTCAAATGAGCCATTTTAATCTAGATTAAAAAAATGAATGCCCACCCCTAATATATATATATATATATACATATATATATATAGTGGGTCCCGGCTTGATGATCATGGGACACTGTGGGTCCTAAGGCCAAACCACTTTTTTGAGAACCACTGCTTTAAATCGTTTGGATCTCTCCTTCATCGTCTTTCTATTAAGCGTGAGCTTTCATGTTGTGCATGCGCGAGCTCTGTGTGCTGCGGAATCTATGTGCGGAACAGATATACAGACATAGAACAGAATAATATCTTGCGACAAACACTTTGTTTGTTTGCACGTGTCGTTTGTAAAGGCCTGTTGATGAAGACGGTGCCACCCGCTGGTGAAGACGTCTAACAGCAGATGGATTCTTGAATCAGTAATCTACTGCTTTTCCTGCAGTTCCAGGATGTGCGCTCTGTCGAATTTGAACCACTTAATATTTCGGAAGCGAATTTGTAAAACTAAATAAAAATGCAAGCCATGAAAATACAATGCATTAAAATGCAAGTACTGTGAATTGCAATGCTTTTTTTTTTTTATTTGTGGAATTCAACAAGATTTTTATTTCAAATACTTTAAGAAGGATTTTTGTTCCATATATTAACAAAGGAACATTAGCAAAAAAATCTTAGGTCACACTTTATTTTGATAGTCTACTTAAGACATTCTATCAACTATAAGTAACTCTGTAATGATGCCAACTACATGTCATAATTCTCATTAATTTGCAACTACTGTACGTGTCTACTAACTCACAGAGTAAGCTGTTAGGTTAGGTTTAGGGTTAGTAGAAAAGGCTGACATATATTTGCAAAATTTCTGATAGTCAGTGTGTTGTATGTTGTGGACCCAACAAAATGAAGTGTTAGACATTAGATATTAAGCAGACAGTCTACTAATACTCTGATGACTGCTAGTTGACATGTAGTTGCAAAGTTACTTACTGTTAGCAGAATGTATAAAGTGGACTATCGAAATAAAGTGTTACCAAATCTTCACAGCAAGACAAATGTTCAGTGTAAACCTAAAAGAGACAAGGGAGCTGACTCTGGATTCCTCTCTGTTATTCACTCTCTCTTAGAAATAGTCATGAGCACCACCAAATCACTGTTTTATGTAACAGCAGTGCCTCTGGGCACGTTACCAGATGTGCAAATTTTTAGTTGGCCAGCCTTTTTTCCACAATGTACAAGAGGGAAATAAAATATGTTGCAATGACTTCAATGTTTGTTTCATTATGAACATTTTGGTTTTTATTTTAATAAACAGATGTTAATGTGTCTGTTAATACATTAAATGTCATAGAAAAGGTGGAAAATGGTAATGAAAATTTTCTAGGATTCTTGTACTATTACTATGCAATACTGCATCTAAGAAGGACCTCCGTACCATGGGACCAGGACTACAGCGGACATCTTGCTCCACCTTGAGGGAACCAGAGCTCTGGGCAAACTCCTTCAGATCAAACCCAGCACAAAAATTCCCTCCTGAAACAAACAACTTGATTGTTTAACTGAAGGCAACCCTTGTGAAAGTGCATTTTAGAATACTTTCAAAGAGTACTCACTACATGTATAATATTTTTTGAAAGAATATACTTAAGTGCAAAATCAGATAATTAATTACACGTTAACTGCAATTTAAAAAATAATGCACATTAATTCCAAGCTGCTGAATTTTAGAAGATTTTGTTTGTTTGTTTATTTTTGGCCCACTTAAGACTTCAAATCATAGATCACCCAAAAATGTACTGACCCTCCAGGTGTTAGATATGGAAGTCAATGGGGGAGCAGCATACATTAATCAATTCTAAAGAAAGTTATATTAAAATCTTATGTGTTTTAATTTATAATGATGAAGCTGCATTTTAATGTATTAAAAGGATATTAACTTTTAAGTACCACTTTATTTTAAGGTTTCATTGTTAAATATGTTACATGTACTGCATTCACTATGATAAAACATTCTGCATAATAAAAAAGTAATTATCGGTAAGTATTGTTAAATAACAGTTAAAATAAATCATACGTTTAGGTATATTGTTCAATGTTAAAGTAGAACTTTTAATTTGCCATCATTAAAAAGTGCACTTTTGTGTACTTAAGTGTTATTTTTTTAATACACTTAATTTTCCTTTTATTTTACTAGGCTATATCAAAACTGATAATATACAACACAGGTTTTTAATATACTTTGAAGTACACTACAAATACCCATTTACCACAATTAAGCACACTAACAAGAGTTATTTTAAACTTTCAATTGATAATTTATTTTAGAGAAAAATTACCAAACAGTGTACTTTAACATATCACAGCTTGAACTAAGCAATAAAACAGCAATTATTCATAATTTAGCTGTAATGTGAACATGGACACAATTTTCGTAATGGCTTCCTAATGGACTAGTAAAATCTAGACCAATAAGTGACATTGCATGTGCTCAATTACATTTTAATGCCCTTTTAAATGTCTATGGTAGATGTTAACAGACCTGAACCTGTGTTTTGGTGAAATAATGGAGTTCTTGTGTGGCCATCATTACCTCTGGCACTCATTCACCTCTTCAAAACTCAAGCAATTACTGTCATCCCACATTCTTTATGTTGCTGTCTATGTAATATTATCTACTGTGTTCAGTTCACCTGCAGACAGGCCACTGGCTTGGCTCCAGGTTTAAAGTGTGAGAGAGAGCAAAACCTCTTACTTAACTCATGATAACGGTGATTTAGGAAATTTGAGCAGAGATGGTTGATCCATGTTGAACAAATTATTTCTACTGAGGGTGTGCAATTTTATGGCCTAGGATAATTGTTTTCAGTGTGGTAATATTGTCATCACAAGCTTTGACAAAACACAGGACTCTTGTAGCCATGTGCTGCCCACTTAGTCAAAGATTTTACCAGGGGGTGGGTTGATGGGGAATCGGGGAAACGTGCATGTATAAGCTATTTCATTTCATAACTGCTCAATCCATCATATTTTCTCTTTTCACTAACCATTGAAGTCCCCATCAATAGTAATGTTCAAGTGAACTTACCAACTCCATAAAGCACTGCCACATTAAGGCTGTCATCTTGGTCAAAGACAGACAGCTCCTCAGTCAGTCTCTGAGCAGTCTCTGGATTTACTGCATTACGCACTTCAGGACGGTTAATCCCAATAATCATCACCGTACCTCTCCTCTCAGAAATCACCAGCCCACCTACTCATCACAGAAGGAAATGCATGCAAATTAACATAATCTGTTGGCAGATACAATAGATACAATTTGTCAAATAAGTACAGTATATGCAGAATGTGTGTCCTACAGTGACACATCATTCCAATCTGATAAAATACTAAATTGAGTTTCAGTCATTTCAAATATATTATCTTATTATTTTAAAAACTCACAAACGTTCTTTTGTGAAATGTTGCTTTAAAAGTGTGTGTGCCAATTTTCTTTAAAATAAATCTTATTTGCTTTGATATTTGTATAATGCAATGACATTCACACCATTTTTTATACACATTAATGCTGCATTTATTTGATAAAAAATAAAGTTTAAAAAAAACAATACTGTGAAATATAATACAGTACAATGTTAGATAATGCTTTTTTTAGAAATCATTCAAATATTTGTATTTGTTGATCAAGAAATGTATTATTATATTGCATTTTTGGTAGACATAAGAGTCTTCTTTCATAACACGGAACAACATTAATCAAACTTTTAAATATAATACATATTTGTTGTGATTAATAATAAAAGTAATAAATGTTTAACAGAAAATACTTATAACTGAATCCTTCTAACAAAAGTCATTATGTACTATGTGAATTGAGTGTTGTACACGCTTAATATTTAAGAAATATTGTATAGTCTAGATCTGTTACTAACATGCGTATTAGATCAATGTCATAATGATTCTGGTCAGCTAATCTAAATAATATTTAATTCGTAACCAAATACACATACTGTTATCGCTGACATTAAGTGTAAAACTGGATTTAAGTCGAAAATTAACTACGATAAAAGGCTATTCACCCATTGTACTCTTTCTGAAGTCCAACTCACACAGTTCCCTAGTCACAACTGATTGGCCAGTAGCGTTAGTTACTGAACAACAGACCCCTTTTTACAAAGATAGACTATAAACAGGGAACCAGGACAAATCGAGACAATTTAATTCATTTATTTAGAAAATATAGATTGTTTCCAGGCAGCTTTAAAGAAAATATACAATATTTCAATGTAATGTAATCTTTTAAGTTTATACTGACCTCTACTGGCGAGACGAAAGCCGGAAAACTTAAACTTAACACTTTACCTGAGTCAGCGCTATTTCTTTCTTCTTTTGAAGTGGTGCTGCAAAATCTTTGTCCTTTCGTTGAGTTTAAAGTCATGTGATGAACAGATCTCTTAAAGCCATTATTAACTAATAGTCTACCTAAGGTTAAAGCCATACTTTACGGGCAAATTATTGACGTGTCTTTAATATGTTGTTTTGCTTAGTTTATTGTGGCAAATTGTGTCAAACTTCACGGTTTTATTTTGTACCAACTTAAAGTTACCAATACCAACTATAAATTACCAATAAATGACACCAAGCGTTAAATAGACCTTGCATTGGATCCAAACAGAATTCCTCTTTTTTTCTAGATAACCAAATAGGAAACATTATGTTTACAGATATATTAATATATCTGCCTGGCTGAACAAACTATTTTAAGAAAATCTGAAATCTACCATTAAAAAAGGGTTTATTACACTAAATAATTGTTTATATTTTTCATGGGTTTAAAAGGGAAATGTGAAACGTTTTGTGTTATCTACCCTTTAAACACAGAAACACAAGAGTAAACGAAATGTTAATAATTTGAATAAATGTAATAGTTTTACATTTTAATAATTGTAATAATTTAACGAATTGTAATATGTACAAATTAAACTAATAGTTTGTAAAAGTAAATTCTGTCTAATAAATAAGTAAATATTTTTCTGTAGTTAATTTGCATTTCGCTGTCAGTAGGACTTTTATTATGACATAAATGTTTCCTTGACCCGGATGTTTAACCACTGTCAACTCAGGCACGTTTTGAAGTAATTTCTTGTGTTTTGCAGTTAAAATGTAGACTTTTAATACATTGGCTGGAGGTCAGATGTAGAGGCCTATATTGACACAATGCAAATGCTGGGTTAAGGAATGCTTGTTCGTTATTTCATTTAGTTGTACTAGATTTTTCATAGGCAAACTTATCTGAAGGCGTATCGTCCACTGTTATCCCGAGCAACAGACGGCCAAACAAATACATTTATTTTTAAAATATATATAACCGAAGGGAAGACTTTTACAGGTTAGTCCTTTTCTTCAGCCGAATATAATGTCTTTAGCTGGAGCGCTGTGGTTTGCTGTCCAGGACGATTTATTTACAAACGGACTGTGTAGCAGCTCATCATCGCCCAGCATCAGCAACACAACACAAGGCAAACAATGCAGCGTCAGTGAGCCCATCTCTGCCTCCCAGACACACAATGTCCTGGACGGATTGGATGATCTCTTTATTTCCGAGACTTTACATTTCAATCGACAGTGTTTGCGTTTCATCGTCGATTTCATTCAGGCCCGTTTAAAGAAAGACCTGTTTGCGTCTGGCCACAGCCTGACGTCCGCAGAAGCCAACATTTTGGGTACGCTTGCCTGCTACGCACAAGGGTCTCTGTCCAGTAAAATCACAGACCGACTGGGACTAGATCAGACTGCCGCAGGCGAGGCGATAAAGACCATTACTAAACTCTTAGCAGACGTGAGTCCCGATTTCATCACATTCCCAAACAGTTATAACGATCGCATGGGTGCCGCTCAGGCCTTTAAGAACATAAGCGGCGTCCCGCATGTGGTGGGAGTTCTGGGCTATCTGCACGTGAAGGTGAGCCCCCCGCTTGGGGAGGAGCACATGTATATGAACACTCTGGGCTATCATTCGGTGATGATGCAGGTCATATTCGACGTGGACGGGAATCTCTTGAGTCTGGAGCAGTGCTGTCCCGGAGCGACTCCTGAACACACTGTTTGGGAAAACTCGGATATTGGCAGACAGTTCAGCATATTTCAACACGGTCACACGTGGGTTGTTGGTAAGTTGAGGAGCGTGATAAAAGTTGTCATACTCAAGTATGTGTCCTGTTTACTATTCAGAGGGGGGGGAGTGGTTACACCTTACTTTTGAGCTTTCTGATTACATTTAAGTACTGATTAATATTAATTAGCTACGTCACATAACTACACAGCTAACTACTTTACAAGGATTAGGGTAAATAAAGCTTTACCTAACGAGTAATTAATTAATTACTGAATATATATATATATATGTTATTAATTGCATAGCTTCCTGTAATGCTTTTTGTAAGTCAATTATTGAATTCAACTATCAAACACTTCTGAATAATAAACTTACCTGCAATATTGTGCTGTAATAAAAAAAAAAAAAATCTAATTTCTTCAAATTTATACTCCTGGCAGGGAATAAACTGTATTGTCTTTTTTTTCCCCACAGGTAGCAGAAGTCTGCACGGTTGTGGACACGTGTTGACTCCAGTCGAGGCGCTTCGCATCAAAAGCAACGCAGCCCTGAGATTTAACAAAGCACACGCTCAGCTACACGGCCGTACACAGCAGGTCTTTGGCAGTTTGAAAAGCCGTTTCCTGTGCCTGCGTGACATCGGCTCCATTCAGTCACCTGAGTCAGTAGCATGTACCGTCAAAGCCTGCTGTGTCCTGCACAACATCTGCAAGAAGTTCTCCGTGCCATTACCCTTGGATTTTAGTGTAGAGCCACTCCATCCATCTTCAGAGGTGTTAAACAGCATGGCAGAGCAGCCGTTTGACTACATGGAAGACACTAAAGACGAAATGATAGAAATGTTTTTTAGTACTGCAGAGAATGAAGGCGAATAAGATGCGACCAGATTTAAAAGAACAGTTCTTATGGCAAAAAGCCAGAAAGCATTACTAAATACTGTTAAAGAAATGAACACAGACAAATGCATGCCAATGCCAGTTGACTCTTCACATAGATTTATTCATTAATCAATAATTGATCAAAATAAATTCATGCTACATATTGACTTACAAGGTAACCTAACACTAATATTTGTCGACAAGTGATGTGAATAAAAACAAGATGTTTATGGAAGACTGTTATATAAACCAAGTCTGTTAATTTACCAAAAAATAGAAGGTATTGCAGTGTTACTGTGGCTATATTATGTTACCATAGTGATGCCATCAGCTGTTAATAACATGGTACTTTCACATGCAGCACAATAGTGAATAATTATCATATTTATATGCCAAAATAGTTGTGTCTGAAATTCAATGTCCACAAAAGTATAATACCTGGTACTTTTTAAAGTAAGTTTAATTGAATTGTTTACAAATTGCTCAAAGCAAGAACCATGTCATGTTGTACCTGGTTTAGGGCATGATGTAAATGCATTCAAAAGTTGCAGTTCAGGTAAATGTGTACTAAAGTGCAAAACAATTACAGCAAATAGCAAAACAGGCAATAAAACACATTGTTTACCCAGATTTGTGAAGGCAAATGTAAAAGTTACTTAGATGTTACTGAAAGTGACTGCAACCTCATTTTAAACTGTGATTGGTCGTTTAAGAAAATAAAAAAAGGCTGACAAATGTTTAAATAGCTCTTTCCATATAACAACACTTCACACAAACCATATCTGTGAAGCAAAACCTTTTTGCTTTAATGCAGCTCAGAACAAATCATTCTCTATTTCACATCCAGATATGACATTATTTAAATCAGGGTACCCAGTCCTGTTGTAAATAATTAAACAATTATCCACTTTAGATAAAATATTCCTTTAAAGCGTGTTATACGACAGGCAGCTGGGAACACCTGACACTGGCAAATTAAAAAGTGATCGAGAAATACTCTGGTATTAACCTAAAACAAACTGAATTAAACTGGCATTAAATAAACCATGTCTTATTTGAATTTTTAACGAACATTTCTCATTTAAAAGCAATGTGCAAAATAAGCAGCACTAAGTACAGTTCAAAGGAAAGTTTCCTTTCAGAGACCACAGTTTATCAAGCGAAGAATTAACTTAAAAATAAGCCTATACACAGTTAAATAAAGAGTGGCAGTTAAGTTTAAATGGTAAACTTTTAGTGCTTTGTAGCTTAGGCTCAAAATACCATGGCCAGTATCTTTCAGCCTTGATTCAGTGTATTTGTCTAAAATAATATTAATTACAACCCAGGGTTTTAGTTTTTATTTATTGAAGGGTATGTATTTTAAGTAGCCCGTTGGACCAAATGATATGGCTTATATTTATGTTCATATTTGACTTTGTTTGTCATATTCTTTCAATGCTATTGCGTTGACATAGATCATGTCTGAGTTTTCATAGAGAGCCTCTGACTTAGGCCCAGCTTTGGGTTGTATAGTGTCCATGATGCACTGGTGCAGGAACACATACTGCGACTGTAAGAGACAGAGAGAGAGTCACTGCCAGGAATACACATTTCCTTATTTCCAAGTGATAAATTGATTACCTGTAATTACATAACAATATGTAATAATCATAAAAATACAGATGCCATTCCGTTAGACCAAAGAGTGTCCTTTGAACTGAAAATATGCATACTTTAAGAACTTGATTATAGCAACTGCTGTTATAAACATTTACTACATGTTACTGTACTGCTGTCAAGTCATGACACGTAATTAAATTAGCAGTATTGGGTTGGTGTTAACTCGTGCTTTACCCATTGGCAAGGAATAAAAGGAAGGCCACTTTTGATAAACTTCCCAAACATAAACCTTCAAGTAGTTTGATATTTTAGCATTATTCCATGTGCAAACGACCTGTTGAGGACATGTTGGCGTAAAACCTAAAAAAAAACAATTCTGTGCTGCACTGCTTTAAAAATAAATGCCTTTTAAAGTTACCTCAGTTTGCACCATTAGTGGCCGGCTGAGTCGCATTTGCCGGACGAATGCTGCAATTCCCACAGCTTTCTCTTTGTGCAGCTGCTGTAGCAGGACGTCCAGCGCTATCAGGGTACCTGTCCGGCCCACTCCGGCACTAGCGTTCAGAGATAGTGACAGATGGATTAAAACTTTGCTTTATTTTGTCAAGCTCTCAGCAGTCGACTGACTGTAATTATTCACGTTACATTCATTTGTGATTTGGTTTTCAAAGTGAGTAATGGTCACCTGCAGTGTACAATTGTCGGTCCTGCAGAGAAAGAGCTCTCTATACGCTGACGTATTAGCCCTCTGAATTGGATCAGCTCCTCTGTGCCATTGGGAACACCGTGATCCGGCCATGCTGTGAAGTGGAAGTGCCTCACTGTTCGTGTCTCGGATGTGTCTTTCTGTTATAGAAAAAAGGCTCATATCATAAAAAAGCAGAATACATATTTCTGAATACCACATGAACTATTTATAAGAGTTTAATATGGTAAAGTCTGTCAAGGCTTGTTTAAAAAAGGCAATTAAAAACTATTTCAACATTGCTTGTTTAGAAATCATGTGTCACCTTTTCTGGTTCCAAATACTAAAAACTAAAATACTCTCACACTGTGCTTTACTAGTGAAAAATCACGATTCTGATAAATATGACCCTAAATCAATGCCAGACAGTGATTTATCTTTTCTGAACTGTTAAAACATTGGTGTATGGAACACCATGAAATTGTTAATAAAATTATTATTTAACAAAACGTAATTAAAAGTGTACTACAAATAAATAGTTCTCATGAACAGCTGTTCGACTCTTTTTGGCCCCCCCTTTAAACAAACATTTCTAATAATTTCAGACAACATTAAGCAGGCATGTTGCTCTGAAAACTACACTATGAATCGGGTTTCATGTTATTCTCATAAAACAGAAATAGTAGAAATATTTCAGCTCACGTTTTTGACATTAAATTCTCGCAGAGTCCAACTTGGAAATTTATCTTCTGATTTCACTGTGACAAGCAGGTTCTCATATAGACACGGCGTGTAGTCCAGTGGCCAGTATTGCTCACACTTGACCTGGAGAAGTTCAATCAGAAAGGTTAGATAAAAATGAGTTCAAATACCAGCACCAAGTGCTTAAAAATATGCAACCAAACCACTGAATGTGAAATACTGTGTTATTACACAAAATTGGATTAAGGTCTGATAATTGAATTAAATTAGCATAATAATGTTTCATACCTAACTACATATTGTTCCATTTAGTGTTTGCAAATGAAACACTTCAATAAGCTACAATAATCAGTCTTTTATCCTGAACTTTGTCTTACCCTTCCACTCTCAGTGCAGTTTGTTACCATGACGATGGCCTGTGACCTTTTCTCCCAAACCATTCTCCAGAAGTCATTGACAGTGGAAGGCAGTGGACCTTGAGCAGCGATATACTGTCTGCTTGCATTGGCGTAGCCCTGATATGCACATAAACAAATGTCAGTCCACCAGGAGCATTTTCTATGGAGATACAAGCAAGGTAGTACATTGTGTAATTAAATTACAGCTGATGTTAGCTACTATTTACTGAACTTACAGGCATGTAGTTAGCATTTATATAATCAGAGTCACCCTCATACTTTGTGGTGAGATGCACTCTAGAGGAGTCATCTTAAAGACAGAGAGAGGAGGATGAAATGACATTTTCCAAGACAGACACTGTGCAGTAATATTGTGTGTGTGTGGCCCTGGTATTCCCTATATTATAGGGATCAAACAAGAAGTTCCTACAAGGATAGTAATATCAGTAGGCTAATTTGACCTTGGGGGGATATTTTCTTTTTGTCCCAATGAGGAAACAAGTTTATAAATCATACAGAATTAAAAGTTTGAAAATCTAAAGATAGAGAACATGTTGTGGATTAGGGGATAATTGGGGCCATATAGAAACCATTACATCTATGGATGGAAGAGGGAAAGACAACATAGACCTGTGTGTGAGTGTGTAGTGAGTGAGTGTAAAGACTTACAGGCTAAAACATTGGAAAATCGGTTTTTATCCTTGTTTTCAGGCAGAAGAGCTGCTATACTAGACTGTTCTATACCAACTGAACTCAAGTCCTGTTAAAACGTATTCAGTAAAAACAAAGTCAACAAACACTCTGAATATTGAGAATTGACTGGGTGATTCTAACATATAAGCAGGTTAGCATTTTTTACTATATAAATTCTCTACCACAGCCCAAAGTGAGCCTGGTTCTGTTTCAATGCCACTAAAAATTCAGAGAGAGAAAAAAAAAAAAATAATGATTTGATATTTGAGAAACCTTACCTCATATTCCTCACTGTAACCTCTATTATCATCACGACTCATGTTTTGATAATGTTCAGGAAATTTATCCAAGGGAATCAGTCTGAAAAACATTTCACAGTTGTTTAATGTT
>JAUMHP010000082.1:4436076-4450699 GCA_032361065.1 Enteromius trimaculatus | reverse complement strand
AAGTTTCTTGATGTCACCAAGGGGATAAGGGAAATTACGTCATATTAGTTGGTTATATTCAATATCTTGAATATTTATAAATATTTTGAAGTAACTTCCATGTTTTGGAAGTTTTGAAGTAACTTCCATGTTTTGTTCCATTTAAACACATGAAAATGTCAAAGGTTTTGATGAGTTAAGATTAAGGTTATAATGTCACAAGAGCATATTTTTGATATTACAGAGTAAAAAAAAAAAGACTGGCCTAGTTTGAGGCTGTAGATTTTCAGTAAAAATCACTGTCTTCTTCAACTTCAAAATCAAGCACATGCAACTCATTGTTTTTTTGTATTCCTCTTTCCTCTTCTTCTTCTTCGTCATCCTCCTCCTCCTCATTCTCTGTGCTGTTTCTGGGTTCTCCTCTCTCCCTTTTCACAGTCTGATGATATTCCTGATAGATTCCAGTCAGAGCCTGTGCAGCCTCTACAGATAATTTCAGTCTCCCCACCACATCCTGCTCTTCATCTGCACTGACAACTGAAAGACAGAAAAAAAACATCATGCAATGTTTCAAAGTATCAAATCTCTTTTCATAATGACTTACCATTGATTTGTTCTTCAATAAAATCATTTCCAGTCAGTAGAAGTTCTCGTAAATCCAAGTAGGCATAGCCGACATCTTCACATTCTTCTTGCTCGTTCATGGGCTCACTGACCACTGTGAACTTTAACCTAGATGATTGGAGGAATGTTTCATTTTATTGCCATGTGAAATTATCATTATTGTTATATCTATCATTATCTCTCATTTTCTCTCGGTTTACCTGCCCTGGTTGGGGTCTGTACCTTCCAGCATGGTGTAGAGGTAATGTCTCAGAGGAGCTGCTTCCATGCTATCCACATGGATAACTAATGATGATAATAATGTGTAAAAGAACATGAATTGTTAATTATGTGTCATTTTTCATTTTATTAATACAAAGTTGATATGTTAAATTATTAAATTCCTTGATGTCTTTGTGAAAAGTTTGCTTAATTCTAAAATATGTGCACTTGTCGTGTGCTTTAAATCTTACAAGAAAATCTGTATTTGCAAGTAATGTAATATTAACAAATTAAAAGGGCACTTAAGTGTACCTCAAGTGAGAACACTGTCTTCTTAAAGAGATAGTTCACCCCAAAATTAAAATTGTGTCATTAATAACTCACCCTTATGTGGTTCCAAACCCATAAGACCTTTGTTCATCTTTGGAACACAAATTAAGATCATTCTTTTCCCATTACTTCCACCAATAGAGTATTACAATGCAATACATACACACACTTTAACGTATTTGACGTAATCAGCCTTGTTTACATCCGGGGGAAAGCACACGCATGTACGTAATCTGTGGTTGTTTACACCTGGTGGAAAGCGTACGCATGCGTTGTGATACTTTCTAATATGGCGGAACCTGTACAGTAAGTCACAGGAGAATAATGGTTGAGTAAATTATAAGTAGTTATGTTATTTTTTTAGGTATTCTCCTAGCATCGCAAAAGTGAAGTTAAGCCATTGATGTCACTGTTTTATCATTGTTTTACCAATGTTTTTCCTACATTTCTGGATCTGGGATCATTTCAGTTGTATTGCTGTCTACAGAAGGTCAGATGGCTCTCTGATCAATTAATTTGTGTTCCAAAGATGAATGAAGGTTTTATGGGTTTGGAACGACATGAGGGAGAGTAATTAATAACAGCATTTAGATTTTGGGGTGATCTGACCCTTTAACACACATAAGTACATTTTTAAGGATGTACTGGAGGGTCACACCGGACCAGGATGTGCTGAATGGCCTCAGTCTGCTTTTGAACTGCGGAGAACTGCTGTGCAAAATTCTCCACAGTGTCGCCGAATAGGCCAGCCTGAGTGGTCGGGGCATTGAGAAAGTAAACTCTCTCTGTGTCCTTCATCTCAGCCAGGTTGAGCCATAAATAGTGCTCTTGTGCCACTAGTGCGGACATCGCCTTCCCGAGGGGCCGCGCCGTGACCTTCGTCACCGGGAGGGCGAGGTTGGTCGCCGAGTGCAGTACTTGCATCAACCCCGGGTCGGACTCACCCTCGGCTAGCTCCTTTAACGCCTTGACTTGGTGGACCTGCAGGATAGCCATAGCATGGAGCATGGAGGCGGCCTACCCAGCCGCACTGTAGGCTCTCTACAGTGCACTGCACTGCCGAAGCTCTACAGGGACCAGGCGGGAGGCGAGGGCAATTCTTCCAGGTGGCGGCGCTCTGCAGGCACAAGTGCACTGCGGCCGCACGCTCAACCTGGGGAATGCTCTCGTAACCCTTGGCCGCTCCTTCGTCAAGAGTGGTGAGGACGGAGGAGGATGACGAGTGGCTTCTGGCTGTGAAAGGAGCCAACCACGACTTCGTCAGCTCCTCATGCACCTCAGGGAAGAAAGGCACCAGGGCTGGACGTGGCTGAGAACCACGTCCTGACCCCAGAAACCAATCATCCCGCCGAGAGCGCTCAGGGCTGGGAGGTTTTGACACCTCCAGCCCGATGCTGGATCCCCAGACACTGAAGACAGCACTTGTGGCCGTCGCTAGCGGAAAGATGGTAACCACACCCAAGAGGACACGGTCGGAACGACATCTTTAAAAAGACAACTGCCAACTGTGTCAGAAACTGCTCTTTTGTGAAACGCCCAAGGGAATTGCTGGATCACACAGGAACTCCATTGATCGTGTTTTAACGCCACACTGAACAGCCTCCGCTTGAAGTTTCTCTTGTAGCACTGCGACAGGAGAGAACTGCATCTAACCAGCTCTCGGCTCCGAATCAACCTGCTGCCCTATTTATACCCACTCGGCGGGGGAGTTGTTCAGCATGCAAATTCCTCTGGCCAATTTTCATTGGCATTTTTCTCTATATCAGAGGGAATCAGGGCTCCCAAGTAATGACCCCAGTCTGTCGTCATGACATAACGTCATAGTGACTGACAGACAGGGAACTAACATTACAAAGCTAAATGTAAAGTATTTTTTTATGACTGCTGTTTTGAGTTATCCAATATTGAATTTAAATATGAATTAAATTGGAAAACATGTTTGATTTTTAATATGTAGCTAATGTAAATGAAAAGATCATTTGTGCCAGTGTAGGTGGGTCTATACAGAGTGAGATAAAATGACTTGTAAGTTACATGTTTACTTTTATGTTTACTTTTGTCACATTACCTCGTGTAAAGTTGTAGTGTATTTCCTCTCCATCTGTTGGTTTGCGCAGGGACATGGGCGTTTCTGTTGTCTCCATGGGAATACCGAGAAGGCGGTACTCTACATATACCTGATGCACTGATTTGTCAAGTGCAACACTGGAAGAAGGGTCAAAAGAAAGGGACAGGATTTCCACTCTGAGTCTGTCTCCCTGTGAGAAACAAATGTTTGATTTTATAATGCAGAACTGCCTTGCGTACTTTATGCAACGTACTTTATGCAAGTGCATGAACGCCAGCTGGATTTCACAGAATGTTGCAAAATGTTTTAAATAGCAATTAAAAACTCAATGCAAATATGTGTTGCAGAGGATTTAAAATAAATAAAAAAGTAATGTTGTTTGCTGCTAATATCTGCCTTAATAATACAGACAATTCAAGTACTATCCACTTTTCTAAGTAATGATTTTTGTTTAAAAACAGCAGAATCACATGCTTCCTCATTTATTTGCAGAGCATCTTTCACCACACCAACCATTTAACCAGTGTTGAGAAATACATGGTGTGGCTTTAGTTTAGTTATTAAAATGTTTTATTTCAGGCAGAATCAATGTAACATGATGTCATTCATACTGTGGTTCAAAACTACTTGAGGTTATTTATTTGTGATGAAAATGGTGACCCCTGAGTAGTTTAAACAGGCAGCTTCTGGAAAAACAACACATGATGCTCTATTAAGAAAGCTTGAGGAATTTCTTTTATTGTCGACAATCTACTTTATGTAAAATGTCTGTTGTCTGTTAGTCAACTGTATGATCATCACCTTTTTATGTGGTTTTGGTGGATGAGGAATTATGATGACATCACTTCCATTTGAACCTCTTGAGTCATCAGACTGGAGGGTATCTTTGTCACTTTGAGCTATTTTGGATATAAGAAGTGAAAAGAAGCTTGAATAGACAGTCCTGTAATTTGTTTAACGAATAAGTGACTTATGGGGGGGAACACTCACTTCGGTCTTCAGTTTCATCTTCCTGATCTTTGTATTTCTGTTCCTCCTCCATTTTAATTTGCTTGAAAAACATTGAAGATTCTTTTAAACTGACTGATTTAAATACTGACGCAAAATATGTCTATCTCAGTTCCTTACCTGTGTTGAGTGGCTCCGATAGCTCCTTTGGCTGCAAGGGGTGCTCGGCACAGAGGCCGATGGTCTGAAGTCCATAACTCGATTGGACTCATGCGATTTAAAAGACATGGCAGGACTCTGGTAAGGGGACGTTGTGGGTTTCAGTTTGTCCTGAACGTGCAACACTGTGGTGCGGTGTTGTTTCCGTCTACCTGACCTTGAAGGTTGAGCCAAATTACATGGAGGTTTCTGATTATAAGACGTGGGTTCAGTGACCTGAATGGATGGTGATGGAAGGGGTGTGATTGAACCTCTTTGAGGGCTTCTAATGGTTGGGGATGGGTGAGCGTCAGTAGTCCTGGCTCCATGGTCTGGTGGAGGCCGAAGCTGAGACTGAAAATAAGTTGAAAGACTACATTTATATTTTTTTCTGAAATATAACACTTGTAGTAGTATGCTCTGTTTCTAACTCTTTTTTTTAAAATTCTGTAAAACTTCTTTCTGAAAATGACTGCCTAAATCTTCCACGATTAAATGCGGTAAACAAAATGGTAGATGCAATGTACATTTAAAATATATAACAAATATAAAATGCAAATGACAAAGATGAAACTAAAGTAGTTAAAATAACTAAAAATAGCTACTGTAAAAACTTTTTACTAAAGCAGGTGATGAAATGTTAATAACTTTTTAAGAATTAGATTTACATTTAATATGATATTTGTATTTAATATTTATTTATATAATTCATTTAAAAATGTAACATGAAATTTGAAAGGTTAAATGAATTAGCACGGGAGGATATTGTCATTCTACTGACACTCACCCTAGGCTTTGCAATTGGTCTCTGCGAAACCTCAGCACTGGACACCATTCTCTCTATTCCTTCTCTTTGTCTTGAAGGTGCCTCAGGTGACTGGAAAGGGTACTTCCACCTCAGAGTGGCCCTCACGATTCCTCTAGGGCTGCCAGCAGGGTCTCTAAGCACATAGTCACCTGACAGCAGGGAATAAAGTAAACATTACTCACCACAGTTAACCCCTGTCTTTGTGAATATTGGTTATGGTTCTAAGAGATAGCTTGTGGGTTTTGATTCTTGGAGAGAAAAGTAAATAACATTTTGTTACTCTGTTTCAATTAAATTGGTAAAAAAAATGAACCCACTTAAAACTACTTAAAATTAAGTTTATTTATTTATTTTTTAAAAGAAGTCTTATATGCTAATTTATATAAAGCGTTGTTTATTTAAACTAAAATAAAACTAAAATGTTGTAAAATATTATAATAATTTAAAACAGCCTTCTTTTAAATATCTTTTGGATGTAATTTATTCCTGTCATAGCAAAGTGTTTTATACAATCCTTCAGAAATAATGCTAATATCCTGATTTGATGATTATTTATTATTAACCATCATCAGTGCTCAATTATTAATGATGGGTCTGTATTTTAATTATCAGTGTTGTTAATATTTCACATTACTACTAAATACAAATTACAATTACAAATAAATTAAGTTTTGATGAGCATAAGACACATCTTCATTATTCCTCATTTTTGTCTGACAGTGTATGCACAGAATATTATTATAATTTTGATTAATTAAGCTTCTATTAAGGTCCTGATGGTAATGATTACCTCTGATTGGTCTGCCTGATGCAAGGGCTCGTAGTGGTATTGGTGTCTTTGCCAAATATGTGTGAGAGGTCTGACGTTCGCTGTCATCAAACACATACACCCACAGGCTGCCCACATTCAGGTATTCTAATAAATCTGTGGTTACAGCTAATGGATAGCTTGCTGAGTTCTCAAAGACAGGATCCACACAGCATTGAATTATGGGTGTAGAATGAGGTGGTAGGTCATAAAGGCGATATGTTAAGTATGCATCTGGGAGTAGTCCTGGCCAGCGGGTACTGAGGCCTACACAGCGCTCCAGTACCACCTCAAGCTCATTGGGTATCCCTACGCCATAATCATAAATTTCCTGCAACACACACAAAAATACATGCTTATCAGATTGAGGTAATAACTTTAGATTAGGGATCAGTTCTTGTTAGTTTCTTATTAGCATGCTTATTATATTGGCTGTTTATTAGTACTTATAAAGCTCGAATTAATGTCTTATTCTGAATAACCATATTCTATGATTTTACATCCCTTAATAAAACTCATACCTAAACTTAAAAACTACCTTATTAGCAATTGATGAAAAGTAAAGTCAAAGTTAACAGTTTTCTCAAACCATGGCGTTTCATCTTCATGGCATATACAGTAACTGGTAATGTTTATATCCTCTAAGCTGCTCGTTTCATACAGTAAAAATAATAAAAAGACCAAAGCCTGTTGATCTCCAGGAGTTATACAAACCACAGTAAAGCTATTAGAAACTATTGTTGTGGCACTTTTGGTGCTTCCATCTTTGTTTTATAATTTTTGAGTGACTTACTTATCACTGTATACTTTTACTTTATGGAAGAGAGCAGCTTTTATGCACTTAATCTACATATTTCAATTATATTTAAAGCAAGGTATATTTTAAAAAGCTGTAGCTGCAAATGCTGAAACAAAAATGACATTAAAAGTATAATTTATTTTGCTATAAATGCTTCTCAGATCATGTTAATCCTATTTCAAAGACAATAGAGGAAATTGCAAGATTACAAATAAAGATGTTGTATTTAAATGGGTGAAAAAAAAGTTCAGCTAACTGCATTTAATATACATTTAAAGTATAAAACATTTTTTATGTTAAGTGCCTGAAAACAAGTACTATAAAAGTATAAAGTGTACTTATTTTTCACAATTTGAAGGCAAATAAATGTTAGTAAACGACATATTTTTTATTGTAGAGTTTCATTGAAGAGTGGTCCCTTTTCTAAAAAGCCCGACCCCACCATGTGGTATGTGATGGCACTTACCTCTGCTTCCCCATGCGCCCATTCTGCACCTCTGGTGTGTCTTACAGGTGTTCTACTTGTGGCTTTTTCCACTTGAGGTTCTGTGAGTTCCACCTGAGGGTGTAAACACACCCAAAACTCAAGGAATCCTATAACTTCCCCTTCAGCTCCTGCAGAATAAAGGACTAAAAAATCTTAAAAATGCAATGTGAAATATTGCAATGAAGAGCTATAAAAGTGGAAAGAATGTTGAACCAAACAAACCTTTATACGCATATAAAACTATTTTTCTGCAAAGCTCAATTGACCCTTACATTACCTGTGATGTTGGTTCTGTTGTTCATTCGTTCACCCCTGCGCTGTACAGCTCCAATTAGAGAAATCCTTGCTCTCCCACGGGTCATAAATTGTACCCCTCCAAGCGCCTGGTGCAGTTCAACAGTGATGGACCCACCCTGAACCCTGAGCTTCTCCAGGTCAAACTCAGAGAGGGCGTAATGCGACGTGAAGCCATAATTTGGCTGTCCACCAGATATTAATGAAGTTGAGAGGGTTTCAAAATCAAGGAACGCATAGGTGCAAAATGTTGCAACCCCTTGGTGATCTCCTGTGCCTTGTCCCATGAGTCTCAATCCCAAAGGTGTAAAGGTAGCTCCTGTTAGATGGATCTCCAGAAGAGATTCTCCTCCACGCAGCTGTGTGATTATGGCGCCCTCTGCAGCAGGCTTGACTGACTCTTGTTCCAGCCCTGTCCAGGTGTACTGCAGGGGTATGGTCAGCTTATAGTTTCTAGGGCTGTACGCTATGTCTTTAAGCTGAGCTAAAATGATAGATGAAAATATGATGTCATCGTCATACATGCATTATTAACTGGAGATAGAGTTATAGGCGAGAATGGGGCTAGTTGTTATGTCTTATGTACTGTATTCAATATTTCTCAGCATGGGTTTATTTTTTAAAGGTCAGTATCTATACAGCTATAGTGTAATTGTTATTTTTAAATATGAAACAATATATATATATATATATATATATATATATATGTGTGTGTGTGTGTGTGTGTATGTACCACTTGTGACATTTAGCCCCAATCTCTTGTATATTATAAACCTCTAACCTTGTAAATTGCCAATTTGAAGGCTTCTGCTTTTCAACAATTTGTCTTTTTCAACTGCCCTCCTTCTATTCTCCTCCCTCTCTCGTTCAAATTTTTCCATAACTGTTTTCATCTCATTCTATAAAAGAAAATACTGTAGGTGTAATGGTTGATGGAATGGTGGAATTAAAAGATCAATATTCTGAGCAATATTCAACAACTGAACATTATTCTACATGCAACTGTTGTAACATAGTACATTGTTTCTGCAAATGTATGCGTGTACCTGAAGGTCAGCATTTAGTCGGTGCTGCAGTAATAATAAATCCCTTGTTTTCTGAAGTTCTAAAACAGTTTCTGCATATGAGGCCTGCACTGCAGTCAAATCCCTTGATGTTTCTTCTATCTTTTCGTCTGTTTTCAAAAAGCACATCATCCCTTGAGTCTCCTGCTGCATTCTAAAGGCCTAAGAGAAGAGCACACAAATAAAGAAAGAAATAGAAATAGGGAAAGAAAGAAACAAACCAAAATGCTGTTATATACAGTAGCTGCTTAAATGATTTGAAATATCTAAAAATGCAACTTTTAAAACTATGCATCTAACCTTAATCTGCAGCAGAGTCTCGCTCAGATCTTCCACACTCATATCAAACTCCTGGTAGAGAACAAAACACAGAATATGGGTAATACATGATATACTGAAATTCTAATAAATAGAATGGCTGGCCCAAGATTCTGTTTGAGAAGTAAATTTTAGCTCAATAGAGCACATTTTACTTTTGTAACAGAGTCCAGTTTTTCTTGCAAAGATGTGACTTCCTGTCTGTGCTGCAGGACTTCACTCTCCAAGCAGTCATGTTTTCCTCTGAGGAACATAACCATATCTGAAACATTCAATTTATTGAAAAATTTGCATTAACAAGCTAAAGAAGTATAACATTTTAAATATATTGCATATTGACATTCCAACATGACATGTTGATTATCTCTGTGTACACAATATTACATATTAAAGCTGTTACGATGAGTTAAATGTAGTATGGAAGTGATGATTGTAGTCTGGCAAGGCATGAGTCTAACCTCTATCTCGCTCCTTCTCCTTCTGAAACATTTCATTCTCTTGTCTCATCTGTTCCTTCTCCTGCTTTAGCATTTTCTTTTCTTTCCTTTCTTCCTCCAGTCTTTCTTCAAGCCTCCGTACATCGTCTCTCCAACTCTCTTCTTTAAATTGGTCATTTGTTTTGTCTTTTTTCTCATGTTGTCCTTCTTGATGGTGCTGAACAGACATAGTGCTATGGAGGAAGCCAGTGAAATTAAACATACAAAACCTGTAGGCTTTTTTTGTGTGTGTGGATATTTATAGGATGGTTTGGGGGCCAAAAAGACACTGAATACAAGGCCTGTGCCAAAATTGTATGGATAGGCCCAACTGACCTTACAGTTGATAAATATGTACAGTAAAAGGTCAGATCAAAACAGTAAAAATGTAAGCACTGAATCAGACATCTTGTTCTTATGTCACGTTCCTATGATGATCATTGATTATAAACTTTTATGATTGCATGTTATTTTCTCCATTAAATAAGAAGAAGTGATGAAAGCTTGTGAGCTTGGACAGTTTTTACATGAATTTGCATGTAACCTTCATTATCAGACTTTTTGACTTTGGGGTATATTTCCCCCCGTATTAACAGTTATTCTACAGTTATAGTTAGTGTTTGAGTATAGCAACCTGATACAAAAGTTTTTGCTTTCTGATTTTTGCACATAAACCAAATTTTAGGTAATTCACTCCAAAATCTTCAGTTACATCAGCTAGTGAGATGACTGGTGTTATTATTTTGTTTAATGGACATAACCACTAAAATTAGGGAATCACCCTATTAAAATGTTTCTGGTTCTATCAATGCCCCTACCTACCTTTACTGACACACTCACCTCTCCAGAAGTGAATCATAGCTATTCTTCAGGAGGTTCCTCTCCCCCTCTAGGTCTGAAACCCTCTCCTGAAGCTGAAAAACAGATGTTATTAAAAGTTTTCAAACATGGAATTTTAAAACAAAAGAGCAAAAGTGCAACTTTTAGAGTACCTCCTCCAAAGTTTGCAGTGCAAGTGTGGCAGCATTGAGCTGGCCCTCAAGTGTCAGGACTCTCTGCTTCTCCTGTTTCAACAGATCACTCAGTTCCTCCACCTTCCCCAGCAGTGCTCCTTGGCTCTCTTTTAAAGACCTTTGGCCCTATAATGTATTTTATAAGGCAAAAAAACCCCACATACAATAGAACTCAATGTATTCAATATTGTTCTCAGACCTTGTAAGAAAGATGAAAGAGTAAAAAACGCTAAATTTGGAAAATGACCATTTTCAGATTAAGCTTACCTCCTCCAGCTGGTTTTCATAAGCCTTAAGAAAGAGTACAAAGAAAGGGAGGAATGAGGTGGTTACACCAGTGATTTCAATTGAAAGACCCATGATCACTATGATAATGTGACAGCAGATACAGCAAGTGCACTACAATGCCGACCATTTTGGGAACCAAAAATGTTTGTGTGTATTATTACAAAAAATGTCAGTGCACCAAGATTACACAAATAGTACACAAGGTACAAATTGTGACTTTGTAAAGTATAATGTTCTTATTACTATTGTGGTGCATTATTTTTTCAGTCAGTCATTTACAATCATTTAAACTAAAAATTTTTTTATCAGTTTTTGCTCAGTTGTGGTCTTATGGCTCACCTCCTGAAGAGCAGCAAACCTTTCCTGAAGGACCAGAAGTGAGGTGCTCTTTTCAGAAAGCTGCTTATGCAATCTAATCATGTCTACATTATCTTTTAAAATGAGTCTGTAAAGATGAATAAAAAATTGTTACATGCATGCTGTGTCGTTGACTGATTCTGAATAGTAACCATATGATAATGAACACTAAATGTGACTGAACAAGCTATTGTTAATTTATTACTGATTAATAAACTATGTATTATTACAAACGTAATCCTACCTGTGTCCATCAGCTTGTTGTTTGCGCAGGTCTTTCACAATACATTCAGTTTCTTTCTCTTTGTCTCTGAGCATTTCTTTAAGAGACTGAGCAGACAGCTCCAGCTCTGCCATCCTCCCTTGCTGATTTTCTATGATGGTAGACCTGCTAAGAGAAAAAAAAAAAACAAGCTGGAAAATTAGAGACATGGATGTTAAAAGTAATGCATATGCAAGATAATACACTGCATTAGCCACAAACTTGAATTTTGCCATAAGATTGAGAATACAAATGTTTTTAATGTAGAGAGACACACTTTCAATTACATTGAGGGCCTTTCTTTCCTACTTTATGTTTTTGTGTGCTTTAGCTGAGTTGCATGTATATGAAGCAAAGCACTATACTTTTGCAAAACTGCAAAGAATGTAAAACAAAAACATCCAACAAACCTGAGTAATGCAAGTCTGCATATACATAAGAGAAAGAGACAGAAAGATTGAGGATAATATTTTTTGTGTACTGACCATCACTAATATTACTCAAGTTATGACTGTTTAGGCTGGTTACACTTTATTTTGATAGTCCACTTTAGTCTTTCTACTGTAATGAACTACATGTCAACTAATTCTCATGCGTTTGAAACTACATGTCTACTAACTCTCAGAGTACAGTTAGGGTAGGTTTAGGGTTAGTAGAATACGTTGACATACTTGTTTCTTAAAGTCAGTATGCTGTATGTTGCGGACCCATCAAAAAAAATGTTAGAAGATATTAAGCAGGCAGTCTACTAATACTCTAATGACTATTAGTCTACATGTTGCTTACTGTTAGCAGAATGTCTTAAGTGGACTATCGAAATAAAGTGTTCCCTTTTTATTTTTTTAAGTTTGCAGTTTGTAACTCACATAGAATTCCATAAATGTATGTGACATAAATAGTGTCATCCCATTCATATCACATCATAAACATTCAATTACCAATTTATATGTTGTAAATGTTGTTTGTTGCAAGACATACACAAAACACATACCCACAGGCCAACTTACAATCTGTCTATCTCTCCTCTGGGGTCATCCATTGAACTGATGCCATAGCGGGCAGGAGCGGTTCGGGCAGCTCTTCTGACCCCTCCGTCTCCATCCACAATTCGCCCTGAGACAGAGAACGAGAGAGTAGATACTGAATCTAAAATCTCGAATACAACACCAAACACCTCTTACGAAAAGTTCTGTGGTGATTATTGAGTACTGGTTTAGTCCTGCCATATTAAGCCATTCAAAGTACCACACTCTTTGAATTTACAGGCCACCACAGTATTACCATGGTGTATGTCCGAAGCGATACAGAAATATTACCATTTTATCATATCCAGTGACTCCTCACCTGTTCGTGGTCTGTTGTGTGTCCTGACGCCCAGGTCTAAGATGTGTTGCTTGGCTAAACTGAGTTTGTTCTGCAGTGATCCTTTTTGACTCTCTAGAGTCGCTACACGAGCCTCTAGCTCTTGAATAGTGTCCTCCAGCTCTCCATCTCTCCCAGCAGATGGAGGGCCTTGCTTTAATCGCAGTAGTTTTGTTGACAACCTGGACAGTCATAAAAAATGTAAAAAAAAAAAAAAAAACAGTTTTACATTCTAATGATCCTTTGGAGACAGTGTGTTCTTGTGTGTTCAGTGTGGTCTTCTTTGGCATAAAAGACAAAAATAAAAGTTCCATAAAGCAAAGTTCTCCTCTTATGGAATTCTGTCGGTTAGTGTATGTTTGTTTACCTGCGAAGTTTTTGCTCTTGTGTGCGGCTGTGTTGTTTGAGAAGTCCGTTCTCCTCCTGCAGACGGAGACATTGGTCCTCCAGCTGTTCGCGTGGTATTCTGAACAATCGCTGGCGATCTGTATAAAGACAGAGAAACAAAAACTGAGGAATCTGAGGAATCTTTAAAGTGTCTGCTTAAAGGTTGCTCTTCTATAGCCCAGGAAACTGCAGAAAAAAGTTCACAGTTCTGGTACAGTAAGTTTAATTCAGTATTGACTTTGTCTCAAATGTTTGTTCTGAAAAGGAGAAATTGAAAATAGGCACAAATAAGACAGAGCTATAAAATGTGTATAGCATGGTTGGCCAACATTCGTAATTTTGCCCAACAAGTTCAATTTAATGCAAGTTTATTTGTATAGCGCTTTTTACAACACAAATCGTTGCGTATCTTTACGGTACGGTATTATTACAGCCTTACAGGAACAAGTAACAGCTAATAATTATGATTTCAAAACATGGCAGAAAACAATTAAATATAAATAAATGCTGACATCAACGATTTAACAAATAAATATTGATTTAATGTAGTTTGATAAGATGCAGTATACTGTTTGTTAATACATGTTTATAGGCAGCATTCCAAACACTGACGAATAATATAATTTGGAAATTGTATTTCATTCTAATTGGTCACAAATGTAGAGAACAGCAGCTCAGATCATTTTATTGTTTTGGCTTATTTGAGAACTTTTTTGAGCACAGATTGTTGAGATCTTCTCTGAAAACCTGAAACAGATATGTGTGATTTCTTATAAATAATAAATAGTATTAACAGTAATCAAGTTTTTTTTTAAATAATCATAATAATGAAGGTAATTAATCCTTCCAAATAATAAGTACTTGTTTTTAGGACTATACTGACACACATCTTACCCTTAATTTTGAGCACCTGTGGTGGTCTTCTCCAGTTTCTGGTATCTTGATCTGTGTCTAAAATAAAGCAGTTCCACTCATTTCAAGAAACCATAAATAAAATGTGAATTATTTTTCAACATAAACACAGCGCTCAATACACACCTGTGAGAGCAGTTATCAGCCCTGCTCTCAAGCCCACGTCCCTCACCGGGAGGTCCCCAGCTGTCTCATCCACTGCCAGTGACATTAGGAGAACTACTGTACCAGACCCAACCAATCACTGCCTTTTTGAGGAAAGGGATCCTGGCAATGGGACACCTTTCATTATATTTTTTTGTGATTTCTCTTATCCTGTGTCACACGACAAGGGAAAATAGTAGTTAAATGAAGTTCTATCTACATTAATATTAATATTAATATTACATACAATTATTACAAAACATGGCTTTTCAATTTAACTGAAAACCCACGACTTCCAATATAAAAAACATTTGTCTAAGATGAACTCCTATTTAAAGTAATGCTGTTCAGAATGATTTGACAATGCTCCAAATAAAGAAAAATTAAAGTCCAAAGCTTTCAATTTTTATCGGTGATGTTGTTTTACAAAATCTTTCTTTCTTTCTTTCTTAAAAAAAAAAAAAAAAAAAAAACTTATTCAGGAAGGATACGTTTA
>JAUMHP010000082.1:4419769-4435976 GCA_032361065.1 Enteromius trimaculatus | reverse complement strand
ATAAATAAAAAAAAACATCGTGAACGCTATATTGGGAATTTATTAAGTCTGGTCGGGTCCCTCGGCTCCCGCGGTACAGCCGCGGGAATGCAGACCTCTAATGCAGAGTACCCCGCCTTCTTGGGGTCTCTGGGAGGGGGGCTGGAAAGGTCTCCAACTGGGCTACAACTGGGGACTTTAACGCACACATGGGCGATCCTAGTGATACCTGGAGGGGTATGATTGGGAGGAACGGCCCCCTGATCTGAACCCGAATGGTGTTTTTGGAGTTCTGTGCTAGTCACAGTTTGTCCATAACAAACACCATGTTTGAGCATAAGGGTGTCCATCAGTACACGCGGTACCAGGGCACCCTAGGGCAGAGGTTGATGATTGACTTTGTGGTTGTTTCATCTGACCTTCGGCCGTATGTCTTGGACACTCGGGTAAAGAGAGGGGCGGAGCTGTCAACTGATCACTGGTGCCGAGTTGGATCCGTTGGCAGGGAAGGAAGCTGGACAGACTCAGCAGGCCCAAACGTACTGTCAGGGTCTGTTGCGAACGTTTAGCAGAGCCCTCAGTGAGGGAGGTTCTTTATCACCAGTCCTGTTCATTACTTTTATGGACAGGATTTCTAGGCGCAGTCAGGAGCTGGAGGGGGTCCAGTTTGGGGACCACATGATTTCATCTCTGCTTTTTGCGGATGATGTTGTCCTGTTGGCTTTTTCAGATCAGGACCTACAGTGGGCACTGGGGCGGTTTGCAGCTGAGTGTGAAGCGGCTGGGATGAGAATCAGCACCTCCAAATCTGAGGCCATGGTTCTCAGCAGGAAAAGGGTTGACTTGCCCACTTCAGGTTGGTGGGGAGTTCCTGTTCCTTAAGTATCTTGGGGTCTTGTTCACGAGTGAGGGAAGGATGGAGCGAGAGATCGACAGACGGATCGGGGCAGCTTCTGCAGTAATGCGGTCGATGTACCGGTCTGTTGTGGTGAAGAAGGAGCTGAGCTGCAATGCGAAGCTCTCGATTTACCGGTCGATCTACGTTCCTACTCTCACCTATAGCCATGAGCTGTGGGTCATGACAAAAAGAACGAGATCCCAGATACAGGCGGCCAAAATAGGTTTCCTCCGTAGGGTGGCTGGGTGCTCCCAAAGAGAGGAGTTCGGTCACTCGGGAGGAGCTCGGAGTAGATCCGCTGCTTCTCCACATCGAGAGGTGGCTCGGGCATCTGTTCCGGATGCCTCCCGGACGCCTCCCTGGGGAAGTGTTTCGGGCATGTCCCACCTGGAGGAGGCCCCGGGGAAGACCTAGGACACGTTGGAGGGTCTCTTGGCTGGCCTGGGAACGCTTCAGTATTACCCCAGAAGAGCTGGAGGAAGTGTCTGTGGAGAGGGAAGTTTGGGTGTCCCTGTTTAGACTGCTGCCCCCAGTCATTTATGCAATGACTGTAAGTACCAGCGTAGAGTGTGCAAGAAGAGACTAAGCTGTGAGAGTTAAGCACACTTCTTTTTCAGTATCTGTTAATTGATTCTCTGTGTAAATTATGTAATTATGTTAATGTGATTTTAAAATAACCAATATCACATAATTGCCAATACTAACCAACGAAACGCCATATCATTTAATAGCACATCATAGAAAAGAGCTGAAAACTTAGAACAAATGTTAGGACAATTGGGATGGAGCTGGTTGAATCCAATCAACACAACCCAAAATATGACTATTATGCTCAGTATACTGTAAACTGCAGAAGCAACAGGTGCAGTAGGGAAAACTGAACATACCAAAAACCATCTTTACTAAACAAGGCTACCATACACGGCTACCTGTGCCATATAAATCTCCAGTAAACAAAACTAGCAAACAATACAGTACATTCAGATCAATAGCAGTGTTGAAATGATCAAAACAGATTGGTTTTAAATGACTGAACATGCTTAGTAAGAATACTTTCTGATTTATTGATTGAAAAAAATGCAAGTGTAATCCGTGATCAAACAGATTATCAGGGCAGAAAGGCTATTTTCATCCACAACGTGTCCCAGATGGGAACAATGATGTCGAGCATGATGTTTTATGTGGATTATAGGGGCAGTTGATGATGGGCAGTCACATAAATAAGAGCTCCCAAAGGAAATGAACACAAGATTAACATATACAGTATTCATCACTGAGGAGAAAAAAAAGCGTTTTTTTTTTTAGTACAGTAACATACCTGAAATAAAGGCAGAGGCGTGGTTTATGTGAATTTATGGAGAAACCTTCTATAACTGCATAACAGATGTGATGGGGAGGGGGAGAGAGATTAGTGGTGCTTTAATGATTTGAAAGCACTTGAGCTTAAAGCTGATGGGGAGGGGGTTAAACCACCAGTACCGTACTTATCACAATATACACACATCAACATGTCTGGTTGAGGGCTACTGGGAAATATAAACCGGGCGTCGTCTCAATGTTAATTTAGGAAGGTATTTCCCACCCAAGATATCCGGAAGTATTCATCAGGTATGTTGCAATCTTTGTATTTATTTATTTATTTATTTTCTGTACAGAGACATGCTTTCATTTTATATCACACTTTATCAGACCTGACAGGACGCACATCAGTAATATGCACATTATCAGGCAAAATTGTTTCAGTTTTGTGAAACATGTAATTTTAATGGGTTTTTGTGTTATCATCGTAACCTGTTGCTGAAAACACCGAAACCTGTTGCGAATGACGCGCGCATTCCTGCGAATGAAGCTTGTTTAGAGCGCGCAATACGCGTTCACATTTACCACAGCATTCACAATTGTAATTAATTTTAATTTGGTAGCGACATGTATTTCATGTAGCCATGAGAAATTTAGAATCTTACGAAGTGCACTGCATCTGACATTACAGTGGAGCTGAAAGAAAAAGGTAGGCTATATTTTTTGAACATCAGCTGAGAAACATAATGTGTGTGAAAAGAAATGCCAAAACAATCTTGGATAAAAAGCTGTAGTGATAGTGCAGATGAAGACGGGACAGTGATTTGTCAGCCAAATACTTTTATTATAAACGTAGGCTATAGATGTAAGTAAATCTAAATTATGATCTGGTAAAATACACCGTTAGTTTGATGAAAATGAAGTTATAGTAAATGAATCGTTATTGGAGCAGTCGTCACAATTTGCAGATATGTCCCTTGCTATTTTGTATAAATATTTTTATTCATAATTTTATAATTTAAAAATTTTAACCAAAGTTGGTCCTTTCAAATCTTTGAAGCAAAACTTAAAATCAAGATTATTCTAGGTTTTCCATTAGTTCCATGAATCTGCAAAAAGCTAAATTAGACATCCATAACAAAATCATGCACAAACAACATTTTGAAGTGGTTATGTGTGAACAGGTATTTAAGATGGCATTGAGGTGTTGTTTCTTTTCATTTGTGTTTCGAGAAGACTTAAATAAAGCGTTAATGAATGAGTGAGTTAATCAATGCAGTGAAGAAAGCTGTAATTTCTCAAAGTGTTGCCTTGTTTATCTGAGTTATCTGAGCTTTGGTTTTGTTTTTCCCCCATAATCTCATTAAGCATGTGAGAGAGAAAGAGAGAGAGAGACATAGACCAGTAGAGATGGGGGTGGATGGGTGGTATGGCAGAGGAGGGTAAATACATCATGGATTAGAATCAGCCATGTTTATCTTCTGGCTTTAGGAGGCATACATGCACATACATATTTGGACTGTGAATATATACAAATTATGATTTCAGGATGCAGTAGATGTGAACCAAATTCTCAGCCTTTTAATGTGTGAAACAGACGAGACTTTGATGTACAGTACAGAATTAGACATAACTGTATAAGATCGATGATAAGCTGCTTTTAGCACTGACTCTTGTGCTGTCATGTTTCCAAGGAAACAGTTTCTCTTTGCCAATTAAACAAATTGTGCCAAGAATAAATATTGCTGTTAAAATAAGAGAGAAAATAGATTTTTTTTTTTAAATTGTTACTTCTACAGTTATTAATATTTCTTGAGGAAAAAAACTCTTCAAACCAAGCATCAAATGACTTTGAAGAGTTTTTTTACTAAACGTTCTAAAGATGATAAAGCCATTTCTTTTCATTTTCTGAACATTGTACTCAGTACATCCTCTTCTTGTGTCATTATTTTCAGGCTGTGCATTGGATTCTTGACACAAAACTGGTATGAGGTTTATGAACATGGGTGTCCGTGTTCGGCGGACTGCTGAATCAGCAGAGCCAGAACCAGAACCTGAACCACAACCAAAACCAGAACCTAAGCACCATCCTGCTCACCCAGCTCATCACGACTATGAACACATAAAGAACAAGTTCATGAATGAGGTGGAACATCTTTCATGTAAGTATCTACATTTGGGCGTTAGTGTGGGGGGAAAAAATCACAAAAGTGCTATATTATAAAATTATTATAAATAATTCTATTAAGTTCAACTCACTGCACTTTATTTCATTAAAATACAGAATACACTGATTTAGTTGTGATTGTGTAACCTCACAGGACACAAAATCATTCTTCATTTTAATTTATTCTCTAGTCATTATCTGCATTTGACGAGAAGCCAGATTACATAAATGGAGCACTTTTTATTCATAGTTTTTATTCAGCTGTACAGACCATGGCGATTTCAAATTAAAAGTGCATTGAATTGATGTGACACAACAGTAAGTGAATATTGTCCTGTCTGATTTATGTCCTGTACCTGTTTCCATGGAGACTGACCAGCTTTCTGTTCTTTATAGTGCCGATGTGGGCTGTAGGAGCCATCGTGGTGGTGGTTCTCGCCCTTGTGGCTTGTTTCACATTTTGCATGTTCAAGAAATGCTTTGGCAAGAAGAAGAAATCCAAGAAAGCTCGAGAGAGGAAGCGAGCAGCAGGGCGGAGAAAAAAAGAAGGGGCTGAAGGAGAGGGTGAAGGAGAACAAAAGGTGCAAAGAGAAATACAAAAATAGAACCTCCATTTTAAAGTTTTTTAATTTTTTGGTGGTTTGTGCTAAAAAATGAAAACACTTTACAATAATGTCCCATTAGTTTATGCATTAACAAACAAACAGTAAGACAATTGCTACTGTAATTGTTAATATTTATTTACCAAGAGTAATAAATGCTTTAAACATATTTTTTACTGTTAGTTCATGTAGTAATTAATGTTAATAAATGGAATACTGTAAAGTGTTACAGTTAATAAATATAGCCTATGTGTATAACAAAAGCTTTATAGTTATAAAGTTAAAACAAAGCACAACATCCTTTGTTAGTTCAAATAAATGTACATATTCCATATACTGTAATATGACTATTCATCTTTGCAGGAAGAAGGAGAAAAAAAGGAGGGAGAAGTGCAAAAAGAAGAGCAAGAAAACCTTGGAAAACTGGAATTCTCTTTGGATTACAATTTCACTGATGCTCAGGTGCCTAATGTATTAAAATGTATTAATGTTTTAAAGAAGTGTAATATATAGAGATGTAATGATGTCATTATAACAAGAAACATAGAATATGTCTCATTTTTGTCAACAGTTGATAGTTGGAGTTCTTCAGGCTCAAGATCTTCCTGCTATGGATATCGGAGGTACATCCGACCCATACGTGAAAGTTTACCTGCTTCCAGACAAGAAGAAGAAGTTTGAAACCAAAGTCCAGCGCAAAAACCTGTGCCCTGTGTTTAATGAGACCTTCATCTTCAAGGTTTTTCTTGTTCACGTTTTTTTATTGTTTGTGAAGTACAAAGCCAGGTTCTGACTTATGATGAGTCATGTATGTGTTGCCGTAAACGTGGTCATAAAATTCATAACATTTTACTGCCTGTGGTTTCGTCTTTTGAGTGTTCTGGCATCTGTTTTGTTCCACCTGTAGTTTGTTTGTCCATTTCTCTCTCTCTCTCTCAGGATTTGTGTCAGGGTTTGTCTCCTTGTGTGGCATCCTTAGTTCCCAGAAATCCCTGCTTCCCTACAATGGTTTTGTCATTCATTTTTTGATTGACAGCTATCAAGGTATCACTGAGGTTATATACATTCATAAAGGAATAGTTCACTTAAAAATGAACTAATATTGTCATACATAATTCTAAATTATTGATCATCATGTTGTTCTGTGTGATCGTGCATCTGTGTAACTGATCATAATGTCTGTCACATGGTCAGCGTAAACTGTCTTTTTAGGGGAAAGAACAGCATAAACAATATGCAATTTTGGAACAACATAAAGGTGACTAAATAATGGCAAAAAAAAAAACAGTACGTTTTTGAATGAGTTATTCCTTTAATGACCTATAACAGGAAGCATCAGTTCTCTTTTGGACTTGTCTGTATTTAGAAAATACATATTTTAATACCATGGATTAACACAAATTGCCAATACATTAATTTTGTTTCTCTCACAATTTCTTTGTTCCTGCCACGCATAATGATAGATTCCCTATGCTGAACTGGGTGGTAAAACTCTGGTGCTTCAGGTGTTTGATTTTGATCGGTTTGGTAAACATGATGTGATCGGCCAGATAACGATTCCTATGAACTGTGTGGATCTCGGACAGCCACTGCATGAATGGAGGGACCTTGAAAGTGGAGAAAAGGAGGAGGTACATTTTCTGTCAATATTTATATTAGCAACACTGACTTTAAAGAATAGTTTAACTTTTGCTGTGAACTACTGCTTTAATATCTCATCATTTTCCTGGATTTTTAAACTGTATATTTTATATCTGTTCATTTGACCAGACTATCTTACTCTTCAACAGGAGAAACTTGGAGACATCTGTATTTCTCTGCGTTATGTGCCCACTGCTGGTAAACTCACCGTCAACATAATGGAGGCCAAAAATCTAAAAAAAATGGATGTTGGAGGTTTATCAGGTACAACTCAGAAGAACATTTAAATATTTAAATTCATAAAGGTGACGTCTTTTTTCTAAAATATGGAAAATACTAATGAAAATTGAGTAAATCGACTGAATAATAAATTCAATTTAAACCACTTCCTTTGTCAGATCCGTATGTGAAGATTGTATTACAGCATAACGGAAAGCGTCTGAAGAAGAAGAAAACTACAGTTAAAAAGAACACACTGAACCCATACTTTAACGAGAGCTTCAGCTTTGAGGTCCCATTTGAACAGATTCAGGTGATGTGCAATTTAAAGGGTTATTTTATTAATGTCCAAAATGGAATAAAATCATTCTAAAATCCAAACTCACTTTATCCTAATGCAGAAAGTCCAGCTCCTCATTACTGTGTATGACTACGACAAGCTGGGAAGCAACGATCCTATTGGCAAAACCTTCATTGGTTATGGTGCCACAGGTGTCAGCTTACGCCATTGGTCAGACATGCTGGCCAATCCCAGACGTCCAGTGGCCCAGTGGCACACGCTTCTACCGGAGGAAGAGGTGGAAGCAGCTTTAAAGGCGCCACATCGCTAAACATCGTCATGGTAACAAGTGGGTAAAATACCCAGAGTATACATCACATCCAGGGCAACAGTGAATCATCCACCTACTGAGCAACTTAGTAAATGGTACTGATAGGCACTGCATGCATCAGCTTTAATAGCATGACCAGAGTGATCTTTACAGTTTATGTTTCGTGGAAGCTTAGCATTGCTGAGCTATAGTTTCAAGCATATTGTTGTCTCTCCCGAGGTTATTTTGTGTTACGTGAAGATTGTCTTGAGTTGTTATGAGTTGTATAACTAAATGCATATGTTTATGTCTTTTCTTTGTGGTAGCTGTCACTCTGCATGGTTTTGTAAGTTACTTTTGTGTTAAAGACGTGATGGTGAATCGTTGCTAATTTGGGTGAAATTAAACCAGTACGGACAGTATATCATCAATTTTTGGAAAGTATAAGATGAAACAGGAATACAAATATTCTCTTCTGTATTTAATTAATAGCTATGCAAATGACAACAGTTAAAATGGTTATATTTATATAAATAGATTGCTACTGTCCAAAAAAATTATTTTGTTCCACTTTTGTATTCCTAAAGCTTAAGTCACATTGTGTTTAAAAAGGCAAATCAAATTAAACAGATGAATGATTTATTTCTTGTTTGTGCACTCTGTTTAACCACATTTTAGTGCCAAGTATGCTTTTATGAGGTACTGTCAAAGTCAAAGTCATAAAGCAGTCGTATGTTTTTTGTCATGTAAACAATATGACATTATGAACAGACACTGATGCATAATTTGCTTGCTTTTGTAGATGTGAGTTTGTAAATATGCAGTACAATACAATATAAAAGCAATACATTCATTTGGATCAGATAAACAGCACTCATGTAGTGTGAAGCATGATTGCTTTTTATTAACACATTAGTGGTTAAGACTGACATTACAAGAGAATATTCATATGCATCATCAGCTACACAAGCAAAAATAAAAACAGACAAAAAAGAAACTATGATTAAAGCAGAGTAAAGGTTTGCATGATTATAATATGTGAGCATTGAGGAGAATGAAATGAACACATCTGAAAATGATTGTGTCTAAGCAATAGCAGTGATTTATTATTCATTATATGTGTTGACATTAGCTGTAGATTGTTGCTGCTCATACCTGTTTCTCTTTATCTTTGTAAGTTTTGTGCTCTTAGATCAATAATTGAGGCTAAGGGTACATCACCCATTGGCCCATTCCAACATTACCACACATGTCCACCAGGGGACGTGCTAATGTTAAACAAAGACTAATTTTAAATAGATGGAGAGCACTGGTTTCTATGTTGAGCGAGCCTGCAGTGCCATTCAGAATATAATTTTATAGACATTTATACATCTTTTTATCATCCATTTCAATAGTTTCCAGTAAAAATGATGCAAAAGGACAAAAACATGTAGTCTCATAATCCTTTTTTGGTGTATTGGGGGTTTGATATTCTTTTTTCTTATATTTTCTATTTACTATTTGTGTGATTTATCACACATTGAGACCAACAATAATTAATGTAACTGTTTGACTTTGACAGAAATGTAACATTATCCATTAAACTCTAAGATATATAAAAGATATATATATATATATAAAAATAAGCACTTAGAAGCAATACTTCAGGTTTTCTTATCTTAGTTTGTTCCTCCACCTTCTATGAAAAGTAAAGAACAGTCTGTAGCTCTACATGTGAGAACAAGAAAGACAATAATTGGACTCACTTTATATTAAATTGCCTTACTACTATGCACTTACCACTTTGATACAACATATTTATGATTTAATTTGCAAACTGTAACCCAACAATTACTCTCTAACCTATTCATACCCCAAACTCATGGGCAGGAAATTTGGTTACACAGTAGATCAAGTATTCAATGTAGTAAAGGCCTGGTAATATAAAGTGTAAACAAATAATCTTCTAGAACAAAATACCTACCTGCACACAAGTCTGTTGTTCATTTTATCAAGCCATCTGTCTGTTATCTGTTTCATAGAGTTGCAATTTTATGTTCATCCTGTCCATCTAGCACAATTATGTTCCCAGATACCATGTTGCATCTTATTGGTTGGCACGCCTAGTCTTACCAAACAAGATAAACTCAAGGAACTAGTACAGTAAATCTCTCACACGCACATACATTAGGTGAATAGAGTCACCCTAAATTTGAAACATTCTTCTGATAGAAAAGACGAGAATACACACATGCGAACAGACACATTCACATTCTCCTGCAGAATCCAATATCTGGACTAGCAGGACAGCACACACGCTCAAGGCGCCTACACACTAGAAGTTATGCTATGTCAAAGAACACTTTAATGGAGATGGCACTTTGTGAAAATATAGAGGAAAATATTTAGGGGTTGGTGAAACTGATGTTTCTGATGAGCAAACAAAACCTCTTTAGTCATCAGTTCATTGATTAGAATCTCAGAGAGTTGAGCTTTCAGAAATCAAATTTGCTGTATGGACATTTGATATCAAACTGAGCCTTCCATACTGCCCTACCAATTCTGTTATAAGCTTCTCTAATGTGTAAGCACCCAAATACGCACACAAACACTAATCGCTATCTCTGTCATGGTCTTCCACTAACACCAGCTCTTCTCCCCTCTCCAGCAGCGCTCTCATCTCAGGGCTGTCTTCTGTCTCGTCGTCATCATCCTCCACCATCTCTCCACCTTCCATCTCCATCTCCTCATCTTCTCTTCCCTCCATCACTGCGTTCTCCACCTCCTCTGCATCCCCACCGACTTCCACCATTTCGGTTCCTTGGATCTCCACTTCTCCTTCACGGATCTTCTTCACATGGAAGGTGAACGGCGGTACCTTGTAGACAGCTGTTTTAGAGCGAGCATAGATGGTATGTTCAGGAGTGAAAGACTTCATCATCCTCTTCTGCGACGACTTGATCTTCTCCTTGCGCTCAGGGTTGACAGACATCCGATTGCCGAGTTTGCCCATCTTTTTCTCTATGTTGTGACGTGTTTTCTCTAGGTTCTCCCTGGTCTTTTGTTTGGTCTTCTCAAGATTCTCCTTGGTCTTCTGTCTGGTTTTTTCCAAGTTCTCTTTGGTCTTCATGCGAGTTTTCTCCAAGTTCTCTTTGGTCTTCTGTTTGGTCTTCTCCAGATTCTCCTTGGTCTTTTGCTTGGTTTTCTCCATTTTTTCTTTGGAGAAAACAGTTTTGATGTTTTGGACGCGTTGCAGGCTGCTTCGCTTAATGCGCTCTGCTCGAGACTCCTCAATGGTCTCCTCGATCACCACTTCCTCTTCATCAGAGGACAGGTCCAGATTGACTTTCTCTTTGTCTTCTCCTCCTTCCTCTGCTGCTGCTTTGTGTTCACCTTCAGCTTCTCCTTCTACAGGCTCTGGAAACTTCATGGACTTGGCCACATTGACTTTTGAAGGTATTTTCACTTCATCCTGCAGAGAGACAACAGAATAAACATGTAATTCACAGCGATGAAAGCAAGCTGATACACATTCCTCAAAACATTAGTAAATAGGCTTTCTTTCTTTAACTAGATACAAAAATGAAGAAAACCTCTGCAGGGTCCCTTTTACACAGGCTATAATTTAATAAAAAGCCAAACTACCGTTTACTGTATCAGCATGCTACCATTATGCAAGAACCACTAATACTTTCTGCTGAAAGTTTCATCTATTTTGTCCATGGTTGTCCAGCTCTCTCTTTAAGGAAATGTGAAATTAGTAAGCCTCCTCTGCCAAAAGCGTGTAACAGATCTCCAAACTAACCACTGCCAAAACAATCAATGTTCTGTCTTTATTTATCCCATTTAATGGCCCTATTGTTCAGTATCCGTGCTAACATTAATGTGACCTTACACACATTAACAAAAGCACACCCACCCACATGCTGAAAATCCCAAAAGACCATTATTAGATTTTGATTTTGATTTCACTGGAGGTCACTGAAATGATTTTATGATGGTTGTAAGGTGATTAACAAACATTTATTATGAAGTTTGTATCATTTAAAAGGTAATACTAAGAATTAATACCAATTTCAGCAGGGAAACCTGAGGTAAACCTTTACTTTTTGTAATTTCAAACAAGCATGTGCATATGAAAGAGTCATCTTAAATGAATTCTAACAAAGGATAACAATTGTAGAACATGCTCACAGCCAGGGCTGTTCCTCTTATGTTCCTCATCAGAATTTTTGTTTTCTTTCTTTTGTTGTTCTTCCATTCTTTCATTGCCCTTCCCTTCCCTTCCGACCTGTCTCCCACCCACCCTCCTGCCCGACCCTAATTCCCAGCATTCCATCCTGTGAAGCCCCCCGTTCCCAAGCACACTCTTTTTCTACAGCACAATGCTCTGACTTGTTTGTCAAGGAGACATATTTTCCGTCAGTGTGATACATTGAGTCATCCCATTTTGCTCTGTTAATTTCTATGCCAACATTACCAGGCCAAACTAACAAATATAAGTATATCTTTTCATGTTGTTTGATTTATTATTTCCCCTGCATCAAGCTGGGACAAATGATCCACAAACAACAAACAAGCAAACAATGGTAGATTTCAGGTGAGATTGTGCTGCTGCTGGAGATGTTTGTATTTGCATGAATTTTACACTTCCAAACTCACAAAAAAACAGACATATCATACTGAGACATAGTGTTCTTTCATTCTATATACATGCACATGGGGACAGACATATTTTGAATGAATATATTGTCATAATATTTGGGTGGTTTCATAAGTATGATGTATGCATGATTTATCAATTTAGTTACTTTGTGCCAAATAAAGAAAGAAATATTAGAGTAAACCAATTTTAAGATGAACAAGAGGTCTGTCAGTGTCAAAGTTGCAATATTTGCACCCATATATTATAAATATTATCATAACTATTATAAATGTTTGCCAAAAAAGCCTATTATCTGTTGTACAGTATAAACATGAGCGAAATCTACCTCTGAAATCTTTTACAAAACTTTTTTTTTTTTAAAACAGCATGGTTTAAGCTGGTCTTAGCTGGTTAATGCTGGCAAAAGCCCAGCATAAACCAGCAAAGGACCAACTTAAACCAGCATTCCAGTATTAAAACATAACTACCCAGCATCGTTTCAAAAGGTTGAAATATGAAGTCAGACCCCGAGTTAAAGTTCAGAATATTAGAAGGGCATCTAATCTAAGGAACTAAAGACCCAAAGGTCAGAAGGTCACTCATTTTAAGTAAACAGCATTCTCTGAAAGCAGCTGTAATGGAGGAACAGTAAGATGGAAAACATGTTAGAGGAAGTCAGTCAGTCACCTTGGTGAGCCCACATCCCAAAGTGCCTCTCTCAAGTTAATGTTGCATTGTTCTGCCGAGCAGAGAGGAAGGGAAACACGCACTCCACCATTAGAAACTATTGGAAAATGTGAGTGAATGTGTGTATGAGGGGAACGATAAGAACTGGGGAGTTACATTTCACATTCGCAAGAAAAAAAAATCCTTTGAACTTGTTCCCTTCTGAAAGGTTAGATCCTCTCAAATCATGAGATTGAACCCTTTATATTATTTATTATAGCATAACTGTGTAAAATGCATGAGGGCTGTGCCTAATGTAAAATAAAAAAAGCACAAAGATGTAAATATATTTTAATCTAAAACAGAGCTCCCCTTTTATAATCCAGATTTAGATCAGTAATTACTACCAGATACAATAATGTCATTGTTGAAAGCACATGTCCAGTATCATTTAAGTTTGCTCTGATGTTCTGTTAAGTTAGGTTAAGAGAAGAGAAGAGAAGAGAAGAGAAGAGAAGAGAAGAGAAGAGAAGAGAAGAGAAGAGAAGAGAAGAGAAGAGAATTACCAAGTAATCCCACCATCTAAACGCAGCTGCTTTCACTCACACACACATACTGTAACACAGTTGTCTTGGAAATAAGCAACATATTATATCTGAGTCAGTGCAGCAACATATGTTGTAAGGATTCCTTATTCATTATTAAGGATTCTTTCATTCTGTCTCATCATGGTCTGGATAAGAGAAATTGTGTCATGCCTCAGGTCTTTCCCCCCTTTTGACTCCAAAACACAAGGTGTTCTGCACGTACACACACGTAAGTATGTATGAGTCGCTTACAGAGAGCTGAGACCACATCACAGACTGCTTGACTTTTCCATGAGCCAACCACAGAAGCATGGAGGGCCGTGGGCTACAGAGATTGACATAATATATGAGCATATGAACAGAAGAGTTGTTTGTGTGTGTCTCTGAGACAGTTAATGTGCGTGTGTGTGTGTTTATCACAGCATGTATAAACACAATCTGATATACAGTACAGTAACAAGAGCTCTTTTGACTGTGTGTGTGTCACATGGTGCGAGGTTCGGTTAACTGTCTGTCTATCTGTCTGTCTCTCTTGTGTGTTTGCCTGGCTTAAACCCCAGCTGGTCAGCAGAAACGTCCTTTCTTTTATACTTTCAGTCATCTGTCCTTCTCTTTTGCAGACAGTATATGTCGTTATTTTAGATGAAAACTGTTTTTTCCTCAAATACCACAACTTTATAGCTCCACAAATGAGATGAAAAAAAACTAAAATGTCTAAAATGCTTCATTATGGTTCCACAAAAATGAAAATTTGGTCATTACGTATTTAACTTCATGTCCTTTCAAACTCTTATATGCTGGAAAACAGATTTTTGGTTCTCAAGGTCACTGAGTTTAACGCCATATAAAGCTGATTAGTGAACCAATTATTCTGTTAATTTATTCACAAATTAAAACATCCTTGAGTTACTTACTCATTGATTATATAAATTATCGTCTGCTTCTCACACATGGAATTTAGGAAGATTTACAGTAGCACAGAAGCCATATTGCCTGCATTTGTGCTCTTAAAAAGATCCAGTAACTCTTTATTTTTAGGTCTCTTAAATATTGGCTTATTAGCTTGCATATTAGAATATTAGCCATTTATTAGTAGTAATTAAGCACATATTAAAGCCTTATTCTACATGACCCTATTCTACAGTACATCCCTTATACCAAACACCTAAACTTAACAACCTTACTAACTATTATTAAGCAACAAATTAGGAATTTATTAAGGGAATAGTCATAGTTAGTGAATAACTGTTCCCTGTTCTAAAGTGTTACCAAAAATCCAGTGATGACTTTGAAGAACTATTTTGGATTCCTAAAAAAGCTTTCAGTAAATAGTTACTTTTAATAGTAAATGGTGCTTATTTTCTTTTAATGATTAAGTCACCACATGGCAATGAAGTTATCTGAAAGCACAGATTTAAAAAAAAAAAAAAAACATAATGGTTGCACATTTTTTGGGGAACCGATCCTCATTAGAACAAAAAGTAAGCTGAAACTGTTTTCCACGTGTCAGCAGACTGATAAATGTGTGTGAATGGCAAAATATTTCCACTGCCTCACAGAAGCGTCTCTCTTCAGTCACATGTGAAGAGCTCTTTCACATCTGCCTGCCTCCAGCCCGCCGAGTCTCCATGGCGATGAGGGATTCCCTACCAAAACACCCTCCGCCCCACCTTTCCATTCAAAGCCAACCACCACACCCACAAACTCCAGCACAGGGTCAGAGCGGAGGGAAAATGAGTGGGTGTGGGGTTTTCCCAAGAATATAGCGCTGGATGTGTGGAAGGGAATCCTCCGGACTTGTTGCATAACTTCGTCATGGCAGGAAATGGAAACGTGGAACACCAGGATAGGGAGTACGTGTGGAATGTGTATGTGGAGCACAAAGGGCTTTGGTAAGATTCTGTTTCACATGAACCAAGGAATGTAAGCACACACTACTTTTAGTAGGCATATCTTCAGCAAAAAGATTAACCTTTATTTTTCCTTTATGTCTTATTTCATTTTTATTCCTCTCTATTAGAGCTCACAAATAGAAATGAGCTCATATTCTTTATTCCTAATCCTACCTAAACTTAACAACTACCTTACTAACTATAAATAAGAAAATTAGGAGTTTGTCGACATAAAAGTCATAATTATCGGTTTGTTAATAAAGAGAATTAGACCTTAAAGGAACAGTTCACTCGAAAAAACTTTTTTATTTCAGCATATTTTACTCACCCTGAAGCAATCCTAGGTGTATATGACTTTCTTCTTTCAGACACAGTCAGAGTTTTTCCAAGCTTGGTAATGCTGGTTGATGGTGGCCATAATTTTGAAGCTACGTAAAAAAAAACACAAGCAAAGCTTCGCAAAACTAACCTATACGCTTCTGGGGGGTCATCACATGTCCTCAGTTTTGCAATGCAGTACTTGCGGATATATGCGATTTACAGAGCTTCAAAATCATGGCCACCATCCACCAGCATTACCAAACTAAACTAAATATAGACTGTGTTCAACTAAAAGAAGAAAGCCACAGCTAGGATGGCTTGGGGATGAGTAAAATATGTCGTATTTTTAATTTTTAATTTTTAGGTGAACTATTCCTTTAAAAATAAGGTATGACCACCTTTTTAATAATAAAAATAATTTTAGAGCACCATACATTGTTTTATATATCATTATTACATTAAATTAAATTAATCTTTATATAGTGTATGCAGTATATATCTTTTGTAAATGTATGGAAAATGCTATAATTGTTCACTTGTTTGCTTTTTTTCTTTTGCATTTAGAGAACAAGAATATTTGTAGTAGAAACGTCTAGGTTACGAACGTAACCCACGTTCCCTGAAGGAGGGAACGGAGACGTCACATATGGGAACTCGCCAGAGAGACCTATCTGCTTTGAGCTTTTACTAAAGGCCAATGAATATTGGCGTGCACTGAT
>JAUMHP010000082.1:4389734-4407643 GCA_032361065.1 Enteromius trimaculatus | reverse complement strand
TCATGAATAATGTTACACTGCTCATTAATAATGCATTAATAGGGCCGTCAAGCCGATGACGTAGATAGGTACTGTACGCAGCGAATGAGCGCAAAAAAAAAACGCATCTACGTAACAGGCTCAAACGTAACTTTTAAAACCGGATGCACGAATTGGTCGCAAAAAGCGCAAAAATGACATATTTCCACTTTTTCAAAGAGATTGAACCCAGACTAAAATTTACAAATTGCAGTCTTCACTAGTGCAATGTGTCAGGTTCTCAGAGACATTTTGGCCCCGATGAGCATTTCGCTGTCTGGTGGTCATTCCTTAACTTTGTTAATTCTGTTAATTTCATTAGTATTGCATTTGTCTCATAGGCATTTTAATTTTCAATCTCTTTCTTGACTCATTTTATCTGGAAAAAGAAAACATTTCTAATAAGTCGGCTCACTTAAATATAAGACGTTTTTGACTTTCAGCCTTTCCGGACAGTTATATATCACTTACAGTATATATGATTAAATGCAATATCAATAGTAGTTACTAGAATTGATGTGGTTTGAGATTGGTAAAATGTTTTTGAAAAAAAAATATGACCAAAATTTCAGCTTGTCTAATTATTCGGCACACAGTGTATTTGTCTGTTTGATAGAGTAGAATTGTGCATGATCTTTCATCTGTTTAGGTAGGCTCAAATGAGATTGGGAAGAAGGAGGCAACTCTGATTTGGCCCAATGGGGCACCTACCATGCTGCAAGGCTTTACAGCAAATTTAAAATAGTTCAGAATAGCTAGACGGTAATAGACTACTTAATTCACATGACACATGACATAACAAATTCACATAACACCACTCAATCAACTGAAAATCAATCAAAAAACTCAAAATGATAAAATACTTGATGATTGATGATGATGATATTATTTCTTTTAGAAAAATACTAATAATTTTAAGACCAGTTTTGGAAGACACTGGTGTAAGGATAATTTACAGTGGTTTTTTAGTATAGTGCACAGGGACATCTCTAGAGTTTTTTTTGTGTGTGTGTGATATAGCTAATAAGGCTGACGTGCTAGTATCAGCTCTTGTTGAAATTAGGAAAAAAATCTCTATCTCTAAAGTTTAGCAGGCAGGATTTAAAATTTTGTATATCCATCTTGAAAGTGGCAAAAATGCCCCATAGCCTATTCATTGCTTTTTTTTTTATCCTTTAAGAATAATTCACCCAAAAAATGATTCATTATCATGCTCAAGGCCAGCTTGAGTTGTAGATCAGTTTGTTTCCTCATATGAACAGTTTTAGAGAAATTGAGCATTACATCACTTGCTCACCAACGGATCCTCCTGTCACAATGAGTCAGAGTTCAAACAGCTGAAAAAAAAAAAAAAATTAGGTGAGCTATCCCTTTAACTTTTGATATACACCAAATGTGTACTTAAATGCATTAAACATGAACGTGCATTATCTCTAAACACACTTTAACACACAGTGGCCTTTTATGTCATACATTTTTTTAAGACGTGCACATTCCACAGTCAAGTGCTTTTTTAAGTTTACAACTTAATACTTAATACTTAATAAAAAATACTTTGAAAATCCAAATTTCCCTTAATTAACAAAAATAGCTGATTTCTGATACAGGCCAAGCTGCATTTTGATTGACAGATCTAGCTACATTGTCTCTGGTAGGTGCCCCAAGCAGCTGTGCCAAACACAGCATACACACTCAGACGGCCCATGGCGTGCTGATAGCCACACAGACCTTGTTTGTATTTAGTCCCAGATGAGGGAGGCAAGACCTGCAGAGAATCTAGAAACTTTAGAGCAGACAGGCTCACCCACCGGACTCACCCAACAGGGCACGCAGAAGTTCGGTGGCGTACGGGTTGGAAATGGGCCTACAGAGGACGAGGCGGAGATCATTGACCACGACCAGCTCTCGCAGCACTCGGAGGAAGGAGATGAGGTGGGTGGAGTATGTGATGTCAGCCAGCGGTACATGACACTGGGAACATTACTGTATGCAGAAAAACATTGTTAGAGTAATGTTTTTTGTGAAATGTTGTAGTTTTTGGTTAAAAAAAACATAGTTTATATCCTAGCAATGTTTTAAGTGTATCTGCTTAGACAGAAGAGAGACTGATTAAAGGATTGCCATCCTACAGTAATTCGAGAAATGTAAACAGAGGAGTAACTTCTCACCCAGACTCTGTGAGCAGTCTGACTCACCCGTTCCAAACATACCCATCACTGGAATGTGCAAAATATTTTCATCCTCTGTCTTAACTTTTGACATTTCCCTGAACCCTCCGTTCTATCATGTGCCGAGCAAAAACTGTAGAAACAACAAATACTGAATTTACACTTAAATGAATTAAAGGCTGTTTTCTTTGGTAGCGTCATGTTTTAGTTATGTCACAATGCACAACTAATTGTAATACTTATTTAAATATATTACTTAAATATACTTAAATACTTATAGTAAAATGCTTAAAGTTGGTAGTGACTTATATTCAGTATTAGGGGCCTGTTTCACAGACAAGGCTTAGACTAAGCCAGGAATAGGCCATAGTTCAATTAGGACATTAAACACATTTTTTATAAATTTGCTTTGGAAAAAAAAACATTCCTGGTGTGCATCTTACACTGATATATTTTAAAATCATTGCAAGTTTTTTTTTCCTTTGAAACAGCTCAGACTGGATGTTTTAGTTTAGGACTAGGCTTAAGCCGTCTGTGAAACCGGGGGTAGATGTTTTTGTGAGCATGAATCTTGACAATCTGAACAAGCAGCACATTTATGTCATTTCATTTATTAATAAATGCCAGTGTCATCACTAATATTGATGTGTGGTCTGTTTAAGACCCAATGGAAACAGAAAGTTAACTATATGGTGATTCAATAATTTTGGAATGCACTGAAGTTTTGAAACTTGTTTTGAAACAGTGATTATTTATGGCCATCCGAATTGAATCTTTCTGTAATTTATTATTATGAGTTACATGATGAGTTATGGCTGAGGTGAAGGTCTGTGGTATTATTCACACATGGCACTAATTGTTCGTGGTGAAAGAGGATTGCATAGATCCCCATCTACTGAGATGGAAAAATTTAGCATGAGTGCAAACATAAGGACAGGATCCAGCATGCACATATCAGAATATTGAATAATAGTGGTCTATCAGTGCTTGGTGCGCGTGTGCCAGAGAATACTAGACACATTACACGCTTGCTAAAGAATGAGTTTCCAAACTTCTTTGTCTGATCTGTAACATTTGACCTGCTTCACTTATTATTCTCATTGTTAATCATTAACATTCATGCAATTAATTTCACATGAATTAATACTATTCTCTCTGATTTCTTTATCTAAAACACTTTTCTTTACTTTTCAAGCATTCAGAGGAAGAACCGGTAAGATAATTTTCAATATTTTCCTGTTAATTCTGCATTTACTTAATCTTTTTTCATAAATGACTCTATAAATTCTTTATGAAAAGAAACACATTTTATTCAAACACATAGATGAAGGATGTAAATGTACATTTTATTTCAAAGTATTGAGTACATTTAGGTGGATGAAAAGGTCATTTGTGACACACTGCAGTTTGTTTATTTCTATACATGATTGTTAGAATTATTTCATATCCTTGCTATTGTGTTATCGGGTTAATGCACACTTGTGTAATCTATGCACTATGTCACTCAATAACCTTGGCCTTCTGGTTCCTATGATATCCTGGTAACACAGCTCTGCTGTAGAACAATGAGTGTTTTACGTCAGGTTTTCCATGATGGCTTTTGAGCCATTCGGCACTCTTAACAAAAGAGTCAAGTGGAAAAGGGAAACCAGCCTCTGCCAAGCCAAACTTTACAAGACTTTACAAGTGGGAAGAATCAATCCTATTATTTCCCTCTTGATAAACACACCTGATGTCAGTGTTATTATTATTATTATTTTATGCTGAGTAATTTATTACTGTTGAACCTAATCTTTGACTAACTAAGCACCCTGAACGTTTTGATGGACTCCAGTGCTGTCCATTCGTTTAGATCGTGCTCGTTTTTTTTTTTTTTTTCATAACACAAACCACATGGGATCTGATCTTTTCAATTCTAATCTGGGCCACTTCCATACGTGGGAATTCATGCAAGTATTGTGTCAGTCTAGATCAACGTTTACCACAATTCAAGTAAATCAAGTCAAGTCAATCCAAAGATTTTATGTAATATAGTTCCTCGGTCACTTGGTTAATATGGAAGACAGCTGAAAAAGTAGTCACTGGGGGACAGTGAGGTGTTAGAAGTTACAAGTATTAGAAGTATTATGGTAACAGCTCTATTCAAGTCAAACTTCAGTTTGGTTCTGTCTGTTTTATTTATTTTTGTGCATACAGGTCAGTTAGGACTGTGACCAGTTCACATCTACAACTGATACTGGCCACATAAAAAAAAATACTATAAATTGACAAACAAAACAAATGTATATGACAATGAGAATTGAGCTCTAAGGTTTGCTATTTAGTCTCCCAGTTATCTTTATTTTTTCATATAATAGGTTTTGTGTTTGTACATCCCCGGAAACCAGTTCATACATGCATTTTATTCACAAAGCATGCATAAGCATGTACATAGTACATATCTGAAAAGCCAGTATACATTTCTATCTATAATCCAAACCATTGTCTTATATGAGGTCTGCATGGCCAGTCAGTAACAGCGTTTATTATAAAATAAACTTTCAGTGTTTTTGTACATGTACTGCTCAAAGAGAAGAGGATTGGTGATTTTTAAGTGGAAAATAAAAAAAAGCACGCTTGTCACTGTTAAAAGACAGGAAAAAGATCACTGACATCACAATCACAGCTCTATTGTTCTCAACACTAATGACTCTTACACAATATGAAAATATTATGATGGAAAGTGAAGATGAATTACAGAGCCAGTTCTCCTTAATCGAAGAGTGCTGTTTTCACTGCTCATTTATCATTTCTTAATCAGATAACACTGTATTAGTCACATTCACATAAAACCTGGCTTTAGTTTAAGAATCTTCCAGTAAAAGATGGATTGGATCCTACATTCAGAAATCCTCATTGACTCTTTCATATCTTTTTTTGCCTGTAGTTCAACTTTGGAGATGTGGCTGTTCATCAGGCCATTCACACTATAGAGTACTGCTTGGGCTGCATCTCCAACACTGCCTCATACCTGCGGCTCTGGGCACTTAGTTTGGCTCATGCTCGTAAGTTCATATACCCACACACAAATACTCACAACACATCCGCAGGCTTGTTAAAACTGAACTCACTCTTTCTCTCTCTGTCAGAGTTGTCTGAGGTTCTTTGGGGAATGGTGATGCATCTTGGACTGTCCTCGAGGAGTGGTGGTGGATTCTTTGGCCTGTCCATCATTTTCTCTGCCTTCGCCACGCTAACAGTGTGCATCTTACTCATCATGGAGGGACTGTCTGCATTTTTGCATGCTCTGCGTTTGCATTGGTGAGAAAAACAACAACAACAGCAAAATCATATCTTACATGCTCACAGCAGCGTGTATTTGTTTATATTGGCAGTAGTAAGCTATATTAGCTCTGATCTACTCTGCTAAGACAAAACACGTTAAAATGGTCATAACCTATTGTTTAAATTATATTAGTGAAAAGTTATGAATTAATAGAACTGTGAAGCTGTGAAAAACTGATTTGTTTACAATCACTCCATTCTTGACACTCTTTTCTGTTAAGACCTTAACGTGTAGATTATTGTGTGTCATTCGGAAATGTGCTACAGAGGAAAAGAATGTGAAGAGGAAGGTAAACATATCAGTGCCTCTCAAGAATAACTTGTTCTGATCATGATTTTACAGTTTTGCAATGCGGAAATACATATACATTCAGTAGTGAAAATTTGAAGTGGATCATAAATGTTTAACAAAGCTGTCATAGACAAGAACGCGTTTTGGTTTTAGGAAAACTTTGATGAAAGGTTATGATGCACTTAAAAAAATTTGACTACTATTTACCAGCCCCTTCCATATCTTATGCACACACAGATATGTTGGAGGTAACTGAGGTTCAGCTGTCTTGGTGGTTTTAGTTGTTCCGTGTGCGGAAAGATCTCTCTTGACTTAAATATTTACCACAGCAGTGAGACATTCCTTCACTCTTAAATGTTTCCTTCTCTTGTGTTCAACAAGATGTACATCTTAGATAAGGAGGCAATGTTACCTCTTTGTTTTTTTAAGTACAATATAAAATCATCTTCCAGTTAAGTTTGATTTCTAGATTAAAGGCACATACGGACAGGGGCGTCATAGTTGGGTGAAAAGTTGGACTACTGTAAATTACCAGGGCCCCAAGTCGGGGGAGGGCCCCTGAGGAGTGAAATTTTATTTTCCTTTAAATATAATTTTAATATCACAATAAATGTTGTTAACTAATGTAAATGCTAATATTTTGGGTAAATTCATCAGTTGATTGATGTATTAAATGGTGTCATAGGTAGTTGTAAACCTCGAGCTTATAGGGGCCCATGGCCACTGCTTGTGCATAGGGCCCAGAGTTTGGTGCTACGCCCCTGCATACGGAATATCCTGTACTCATTATTTTGCTCATCTTACTTTTTCCACAAGGACCTGCCTCCCTAACACTCACTAACTGCTGTCTGTTTGATTTCAAAAATCTGTGTCTGGACATTACCTTTCTCAAAATCTCAACCTTCAGTTCAAAAATATTTTCTCTCAACGGCAAATCTAAACATTGTTATCTATGACCTAATGATAGTGAAGGAATGTGTGCGATTATGCCTTTTTTCCCTCCTGGCAGCAAAACCTGGAGAAAATGAAAAATGTGGCCATTATAGAAAAAGTTGGAGAAATAGCTAGAATAACACACCAAGCGACATGCATTGCATAGCATAGTTGTTCGACTTCAGTATTCCAGTATTAAAAATACGTATGATCTTTGCAGAAAACATTCTGAGAAATTAGTGTTTGTGTGTTTATTTCACAGTCTGTATATAATGTTTAAATAGTTTTAAATAAGATTTCAGTTTATACAAGGCAAATGTAACAGTTCTGTCAATCAGTCAGTTGAGACCTGTTATAAAATGTTGCAAGTAATCTTAAAGGGGTCATACAAAGGTAATTTTCCACAAGCTAATATGATTCTTTAGGATCTTAATGGAAAGTTTGTAATATAGATTCCTTTAAAATTTCTCAAAGAAAGTGTAAAAAACTATCATTTTACCCTGTCAAAAACAGCGCTTTAGAAATCACTCTGTTCTGTGTACTTCCCCTTTAAATCTTCTTGAGCTCCGCTGACCCCGCCCTTCTTTTCCGAGGCGCACTCGGAGGATCTTTTTTAGCCAAATTCATTGTGAAACTTGCTAATTAGCACATTATTAGGAAAGGCGATTTGCAACGATTCATTAAAAGACGTACTCACTGCTTCTGTAGGTGAGGCTGGATCATGAATGATTTACGCGGACATAAACGCATTTCGGTTGATCAAGGGCGCTTTTTCCTTCAGAACCAAACGTAGCGTTAATCCTCCGCGTCTTCAGTCATTCAGATGTCGGGAGTAAATGACTACTGCTGATTCTTGCTTTTCTCTGCGTCTCGGTCTGATGACGGCTCACTCAGGGTGGGTCTGAGGTAAGACACCAGTTCAGTCTGTGTGACACGCTGCTGTCAATCAACTATTGTGGGAGGGGCCTCTGTCAGTGTGACGCAACACCGACATGCATTTGAAAATGTCTTGATTTCAGAAGGGGCAACTTATTCTTCTTTTAATTTAATAAAAATACTTGTGGATCTTTATCCTTGTAGGGTGGTTGTGTACACACACTCCCAACACACCGTGTGACCCCTTTAAAATGAATTAATAGTGTAGGTGTATTGTAGAAGGGCATGAGTGTCATTAGGCCCACTAATTGCTGCCAAGGTATAACAGGCTCTTCACCAGCTGACACGTTCCTTATATGGTGACACAGCCCAGCATGATTCTTGTCCTTCAACATCCCCACACTTTTGCATTTGAGGAAATAACCACAAGTAAACAAAGATGCAAGTGCATTGTTGTCAACAGGAATCCACAGGTGTTTTTAATATTAAATATCCCGCTCTGACATTGCGTTCTTTTGTCCCGTCCTTCCTGTCATTTAGGGTGGAGTTCCAGAACAAATTCTACACAGGACAGGGCTTCAAGTTTGTCCCATTTTCCTTCGAGAGTATCCTGGAGGGTCGATTTGACGAATGAGCTACTTCAAGTATCATGAATTCCCACTCCTGCATGGATCCTGTCTCGCCCTGTCCTATTCAGGAGCAGTGCTGTCTGGTGAAGTGTTTGTAAAATGTGACCCCTACCCTCTACATGCACAGTTTCCTGGGTGTTTTTGAGATGTGCTGTGTTCTGTAAGCCTTTCAGCCAGATTTATTACCTCACTTTATGTAATAACTCCTTCAAAACAGCGTGGTAACTATAATGGATGTTATTGGAAGTCTAGTTTGAACAGTTAAAATAATAATTTGGAATAGTTTTCACACTGCTCTTAACCCTGGGTTGTCACCATTCTGAGACTTTAACCGCAGGTAAAGGTAATTTAAAAGCAGGGTTAGCACTGGATTGTGCGGTGTGAAGCAATGCTATGTTAGAATTTAGATACCTTGGAGCAGATACACAAACGTGTGCCTCATATTCACATACTTTGGACAGTCATGGAAACATGTTATGTCATTTCAGCATTTGAGGGCAAAAATGTTAATTAACAACAACAAAAAATGTCTCCAACATATGCAAATAAGAGTATTAACCCGGGGTTAAGGAATTTATCGTGTGAAACATCAGCATAAGGATAGCCAGGGTTGATTTTTAAAGTAAATTATGATCAGTGTGAAAAGCCCTAAAGAAAAATATCCAGCTAAGCAGGGGTGTCCAGTAACAACTGTAAACTATTGTTGTAGAGCAGAGCAGAACTGGAGGAAAAAATTATGTTCGCTGTAGAAACTTCCATGAATGTGTTCAGATTTTCAATTCTCTAATATTTCCCTTATTAAGTCGTCTAGCCTTTATGGTTAAATGATTTAACTAAACATTTCCTAATTATAATGTTACTCTGCACCTGTTGTGTCTCTCCACAAACCTCTACATTATATTTGTGTTTTCTTGAAGGGACAGATAAAGTAGGTGGTTAAAGGGATATCAGCCTGTTAAACTAAATTGAGGACTATTCAACTTGAACTCACTTATGGATATAAAGCAGCTAGTCAAAAAAGCAACCGAATAAAGGTAAACATCTTGTTACTGAGTAAGTCTCATGAGGCAGCTAGTAAAAAGCTAGTCAATCTGTCTTCAGCCATTTCTTGCTCAAAAGTGAAACATATCAACACGGAAATAAAATATTTAATTTATTATCTCGTTATTTGTTGCTGTGTTTGATTGTTTTGCTGTGGTGAAGTGGCAAGTCTTTTACACGCTTGAGAGTGTTTGTGCATGAGTGAACATTTCAAAGCTGTCTGTTGTTGTAAAACCCAGTTAGACAATTCAAGATCTCGGGACAATAAACTCATGTCATTGTTACTATTAGATCTAAGACTCTGTTCTCATCAATTATACATTTGATTGTTGGTTTTGAAGGGTCATTTTGTGTTGTGTGACTCAAATTCGTTATAAAATCTGATTTTAATTAATTTTTAAACTTAACATGGAAAGATCTTATTTCTTGACCCGGTGGCCGTTGAAGGGATAGAAACGCCTCATAAGACAATGAAGAACTTAATGAATCCACCAGGCTTTGCTCTGGTGGCTCCAGATTTCCTCCATGTTTGTGTCCAACTTCCTGTTCATGCAGAGGGAGGAAAAGAGGCGAGCATGGATGGAAAAATAGAATCTATGCTCCATGAACTATTCACTGTTCAATAACTCTCAACTCCCTATATGCATTCAGCCGCTTTGCTGTTTTATTACGCTTTACATATAGCAGAGATGGCCATTATTACTACAAATACAAGACCGATTCAGTTCATACTAAACAAGCAGGTCCATATCTGCATGCTAACTCCACAAAATGTTTCCTATAAACATTTATGCATTTATTATATACAGATTTTATTATGCATTTGGTGTAAATAATTAAACAAGTAAACATTCTAAATATAGTCCCAGTGTAGCTCTCAAATAACTGCATCACAAAAGAGACCAACAGCAACTGCTTGCTTTTTTCACATATTTTTCCATTATAGTCATTTTTAATGCTCGGTGAATACTTTTACTCATCGACCAAATCAGAGAGGAATCAGAGAGAAATTGTTAAGTGTTTGGTTAATAGAATTAAGCATGTATAATGATGTATAATGTCACATAAAAATAAAACAAGAATTTTGCAAGTAAATTCTTAAACTATAAACTTATTTTTTAGATAATTCAGTATCAAAACAGTGATGCATCAAATTGTAGATGGACCAATTGTAGCTGCATCATTATTTATATCTATTTTGTGCTTCATAAAATACCTAAGAAAATATTTCATCATTTTCATTCTACTGTCCAAGGCACAACAACACTACACTTTTCCAACTTTTCCTGAATCAACTCATCAGCTCGCTAGCAGAAACTCCAGCACCAGAAATATATTGGTCAGATAAGGAATACATCCAAAATGTACACTGTCTGTGTGCCTCCAGGAACAGGATGGAAAATACTGGTCTAAGCACACACAAACACAGACATTGGATTTCATGTTTTACTGAGGCATACTCCACAGATCTTTTGGTATTATATATCCTTATACCCTAAACCATCCACTCACGCATTTTCCAAACATTCATTCTGATGGAAGCTTTTTTTTTCATAGGGACCAAATTGTTCCCACAAGGACAAGGATTTTTGGATATCTTAAGAATATTTTGGACCCATAATTTAGAGTATAGCTCATGGCTGTCCAAACTCAGTCCTAAAGGGTCGGTGTAATCACGCTCTTTCTAGGTATGTTAGAAACTTCCATGCAGGTGTGTGGAGGCAAGTTGGGGCTAAACTCTGCCGGACACCGTCCCTGCAGGACAGAGTTTAGACAGCCCTGGTATAGCTGAACCACACACACACACGTTACCCTTTTTTCTCTAATTATTTTCCACTTACTAACAGATAACCATAGGAGCTCAACTTTCGATTGGTTAAAGGTACAGGTTTATGCAATTTGCCATTCATGGTGCGCTCCCTGCTGGACAGTCAGGGTAGTGCTTTTGGTGGGTGCTTAATTTATTTCAAAATAAAACTGCGTTGGCTGCTCAGATACCGAAGAATGTAGTAAAAAGTATTGTGTGTGGTATTGAATGATTAGTGGTGGCTCACTATATAAGCAATGCCCAGTTGTGAACTGATACTGTATGGATGCAGGGCCAGACACCAGCACATTATCCTGAACATACTATTGTGCATGATAATACTGCTGCATATTGTCTATACAAGTGCACTATTCAACAAGTGAATAAACTATTCCTCAATCTATGAAAATGTGCTGGTGCTCTGTGTAAGCCAAAAGGCTTCTCATTGTACTGATATAATACATAGTACACAAAAGGTAGAGTAGGTCCTGCAAGAATAATAAAGTTGTATTTGCAAATACCCTTATACACATATTTAGGCTGATTATGTAATGACCTTTAGCGAGCATTTCAACTAGGTCATTTATGTTTTCTCACGAACTTGACTGGGCTTCTGACAGATTACAGTAGTATTCAAGCCTATATACTGTGTGTGTGATTGTGGTACATTCTGGTCTTTCCTGAAAGATAGAAAAGATCCTCCCCTAATGGTTCAATCTTCCCCATCCGGTACCACCAGCAGCATCACTGCTTTATGCTTTGAATCAAACATCCTGTTACTTAACTTTCAGGTTCTGTTTAGTAAGTTTCCTTTCAAGTCACAAAATCTCATATGTTGTAAGTTCAGTTACAATGTACGATGTAAGTAACAATGTACAGGCCTTGCCACTGCATTACCTCTCTGTTAGCAAATAGAATTAATGCTTTATCCCATTCTTGACCATTTATGTACACTTTCTTTACCTTTCTCAATTCCCATCCTGAGAACCGATAATTTGTGAGTCTTAATGTTTTTAGATCATCACCTTATTAGGAGAGAGACCTGTGAACAGAACTGAGACATACAAATTGTGCAGAGCAATTGTTCCCCGGAAGTAGAGAGCAAATGATTTGGGCCAATAGAATTGTTGACTTGTTCTCTAGAAACAGCAAGTCTAGAAAGCCTTTACTTTTCAAAGCCTTTACTTTTCTCTCTGTTTATCTTGTCATCATTGTCTTCTATTCTTTTTAACCTTCCCACCATATATAAAACAAGTCTGCTCTCCGTATCTGCAAAAACTTGAGCAGGTTGACCATTGACCACTTTTTTTTTTTTTTGTCTGTTTTTCAAAAGGTTACAACAGTTCCAAGGCAACTTATCTTTTGCATAACACTTGGAACACCAAGGATGATGGTCAGTCCCTTCTGGTCTTTAGCCTTGACTTCTGATCACTCCCAGCTTATTTAAACTACCAACTTGATTAAAGGTCTTTCTGACACTCTCACCAGATGGCACACTGAGGCTCCTGAAGAGTTGGGTCTATCAATCTCTTCTCAGAGATTGTTAGTAGATTATTGCTATTCTTTTATCCATCCATCCATATGCCTCCAATGGTTGTTAGCAAGCTGTTTGCCTTCCCCAAGTTCTGCCAATGCATTAAAAATGGATAAAGAAGCTCTCCACAATTTCCCCCTTTTACAAAACAATGACTTTGTGGTTCATGATATTATCTAAAGCTGGGATTCTCAAATGTCCACTTTCCTGCAGACTTTAGTTCCAACCTTGATCACACGGCCCCGCCAGGAAGTTTTTAGTAAGGCCGAAGACCTTGATTAGCTTGTTTAGTTGTGTTTGATTAGGGTTGGATTTAAGTGAACCTCAAGGGCCAGAGCATGGGGTTCATGGTCTCAAAGATTCAGCAGGTGGTTGAGTTAGGATGATCTTGAGCTGTAAGAGATGTCTCCTAATGGTTGTGTAATGGTTGATTATATTGGCTGACTTGTTTTTCTGATCCCCTCACATTTCAAGGTTTGTAAATTGTCAATCACAAATACACATTTGTCATCTGAAATCTTCCCATACAGTGGAACTGACAAAGCATAATCATCCTTTGTGTGGGCCAAATGTTTGGTAGCAAGTGAGAGGGGCACCTCCCAGCCACCAACCTCTCAATGTCCAAATCAGACAGAAAACATACACAAATCAAACCAACATATACAAATCAAAAGATACTGCATTGAGCTTTTGGACTTCTCATATGCACAACTTCTCCATTGCAAACTCCACTGGAGAAATACATTGCACAAGGTCCAGGAAGAGCAAGAAAAAATTAAAAAACATTACCTTCTCTCACTCTCCGTTGCTTTGAGCTTAATAACATCAGATCATCAAGACCTTAACTCCGCAGCCGCAGAACTGGGGGATGGCCGATTTCTTAATTCCTAGTTTCCTCAAAGAGAAGCTAAACATTTATCAAAATACTTTCATTTTAAAATGATTGCACTGAATTAAAAAAAAAATTCAATAATGAAAAACCAACTCAATAATGAGATTAAAAGCAAAGCACATAATAACATTCAACCCTGTCCATGTCCTTTCTATTAATGAAATCAGGATACAGAAGGTTTCCTTACGGTTCACTCTCGAGTTCCTGCATGGTACAAGAAGATGCACACACATGCACACACTTCATAAACGATGGTTTAATCCTTTTAATCCTCTTTTGGGAAACACACCCCAAAATAATTATTGGGCTGCTTCAGACGCACAGCTGCTTCTTCAGAAAATACATGTAACCATACACTTCTACATGTTATAAGCTGAACATATCGAAGCACATTTTCATGAGTAGCAGTCAATCTGCCTTGCCCATCGGCTAGACCTGATGTTTGTAGTCAGTAAATAATAATAACTTATGAATTTATGAGCATTTATTATTCTTTTGTCAAAACATTAAAAGCGGTAACCTGTTGCTACGTCTTAGAAATCTAGGAGTTTAACCTAACCATATTAAGGAAAAGAGCATTTGCCCTGTCACAGCATAACAACAACAACCAGGTCCCTTTAACAGGTTTTATAAACAGTTTAGATAGTATAGATGACTTCAAAACAAGATGAATGTAAAGCAAAATGGTAGCAAGAAGGCTGCAAGAGGGAGAACATGCCAAAATAACAAACAAAAGTATTTCTATTCTGGGGAACCAATTCTTTTCTAAACTTGTCAAAAATCTAATCAAGTTATACACTGACTCCCTGCCTAATCCTCAAAACAGAAGAAAACAGGTACTGTACAAAAGAAAAGGCGCCCACCTCCCTACAGCTTCCAAAAGTATAATAAAAAAAAGTAACAGATAGTAACATTAGGTAGTTGGTGACAGGGTAGAATAAAAACACTTGAAGGGTAGGCTGGAGGCTTAGAATCTTACCTGAAAGTCATGGAGAATCTTCTCTGGCACAACACAGAGCACAAGAGCAGGGTAGAGCTTCTAGCAACAACAGACAGCTAAACGGCAGCTACATGGATTGATAACGGTCACACAGAACTCCAAAAAAGCTTCAACAAAAGGTGCTCAACCAAGGCAAGCTCTGGAGAGACGTTCTCCTCTTCTGAGGGTTCTGCTCAGCTTTTACACTGCTTCTCCCTGGAAGGCAGAAGGGTCAGAAAAGCAGGAAGGAAACAAAAAAGAAAAGAGAAACCAAACGGAACATAATGCAGACATCTCAAAAGTAGATATGTCACCGGATGTAACACTGTTTAATACGTGGATGTATATCTGCTAAATGTCAATATTGTCCCATTACTTAATATTTGTCACAGATACAAAAATGTTTGAAAATTAGATTTAGATGCTTGAATTAGATGCATGAAATGATTGTTTTGAGAATATGGTTAAGAACACCAATATAAGCTAGATGCTGTATGTTCTATGGAAAGAGCTATCTGATGTAAAATCATCTGCTCAAATTGAATCCTTCTAAGTTTGAAAAGGTAACAAAATATGCTTTATTTTATTCGTACATAATTGTTTTTCAAATATCAAGACAGTTGTTTTGTTTGTTAATTCAGCAGTTAGAGATCCATCTGTGCTAGATATATGCTCCGGTTCGCTATTACAATTCATATATTTAAAGGTTAATAATTATATTTAATTTAATGACACCTTTTTCAACCAACTGTAGTGCAAAATTGATAGTAGAAATTATAATTATACCCGGAGCTAGGTCACAATGTCTTAGTCACCCACCCATTACACACAAAAAAAAAAGTTAACATGGTAGGATATATGTTTTTTAATGTGAAGTGAACAATTTATGTCAGTTTATAGGGGAATATGAATATGATAGGGGAATTCATATTTTAAAAGACAAATACAGAAAACACAAACTTAACAGAAAACCAAAATACATGTTATTTATACAAGAAATGTATTCAATCACAGCCTATGTATTTCCAGCACTTTGTCAATAAATGCTTCAGCATATTAACTGATAAACTGTAATATGCTGCAGTACACTTTAATTTTTACTATATTAAACTGTAGTGTATTGTTGCATAATGTACCCCATAGTTGTAGAAAACTTAGTCCTGGGTAAAGTAATTTGTTTATATTAGTTATTGTATAGTCCAACTCGTCAGCTTATTAGTAAAGAATGGAAGAAATCAATTGGGTGCGTCTGATAAGGGGGACACACAATTTTCAGGAGAGGTTTTAAAACCACTTATCTAATGACGGTGTCATCTGATTGTAGTTTGTTCAGTGTGAAAGCACAGCAGTCAACGCTGTGCAGGTGGTGCCATTTTGAATCCTGGCCAGCAGGCGGCAATAGAGTCACTCAGGCGCAGCCGCACCGCGACTCATCACCAGCGAGTAAAGGACAGCAGCAACAGCACAGAGCGCAGGAGAGCGATGGAGCTGTGAAAGACCTCTTCATCAGCCTAGTAAGTTACCGTACCACACTGACATTATTGACAGTTTTAGAGAGGTTTAGATCAGTGCCGGCAATTATTCTTTATTATGTGCAGCTAACGAGTTAACTCGTAGCTCATAATGAATGCGTCCTAGTGAGCCGCCTACATAGACATCATGTTTGGGCGTCTGAGGAGCTTTACGAATCAAAGCAGGGATTTTGGTGCGTTTAGAGTCGGCAGTATTTTAGGACACCAACGGCGCTATATATAAAACTCTAGGTTTTGCGACATAATCCGTGATTCTTTGACGCAGGAATGATAAAGGTCATGTGATGATATCGTGTCCAGAAATGCTGACTAGTTTGTTAAGATAGTCTGTATGACGTTACTGTAGGCAGCGCACTAGTTTGAGACTAAGCTTACTATTCGTTTTTGCGTTTCTGTAGTTTAGGTGAAATCTTATGGGTGAATTGTTTGTGTCATAACGTGTTAGAACAGTACAGCTCTGGATAGTTAATATCCAAGCAAAGCATGTCTTTAGTATAGAAAACTAAAGTAAAGCAATTTTACTAACGAAATCCCCTAAAAACGTCACTTGACTAGAGTTTGATAAATCACTTCCGAGCTGATTAGTTTTTAGACCTGGCTCAGTCATGTTTAGAAAAGATTATTAAACCGTGCATATGGTTGGGAAAAAAATACTTTTTACAAAAATGTGCACAATATATATTGCCATACTGTGGAATATTACACTTATGTTAACTTCTAGATTATGGTCATTTGAAAATCCAAAAGCCATCATCTGATAAATTGGCCTGGCAAACAAATTAGTCATTAGTTAAATTAAACTAGCTTTAGAAAAATATTACATATACTGCAATCCTCGCATATGTCATGTCAAGTGTATATGACACAGCAATATTATTTATTTAATCTGGTGTGTTGGCTTTCAGGACCCAAGCATAAATTAAGCATTCACGAGAGCTCTGCTGTAATTCCATATAATTGCATTCACTGGTTTCAGTTTTCGGAGGGTTCTCATGTTACTGAGGCCGCTGGATGTCTGCATCGGTTTGAAGAATGACACGTGTCTTTGCCATTCCTGTGATGCTGTACAATGAGACATAACTACAAATAGATTTATTTTTACTCTGATTTGTTACGGTTTAAAATGTTTGCAAAGTGCATATTAATGATTGACTAATGCGTTTGAAATGCTGAAGCCAATTCCCTGTTTCTCAGTGCAATAACAGCTTCACATTCTAAAACACTGTAATTACCAGTACTCAAAGACATTAAACTGACTTTTAAAATGAATAGTTCTGGCTTTAGATTAGACAAAGTTATGTTGGAAGTTTTCATAAAATAGCTATACACACAGGGGGCTTGATGTTTTTAGGAAATATCTGGCTTGTATTTTCATGTTATTTCATATTACTGTCAGTTTTTTTTCTTTTAAAGAAATCAATCAATCAATCATTTTTATTTATATAGCGCTTTTAGCAATACAGATTGTAGCAAAGCACTAAACATTATCAAGTAGGAGAACAGAGTGATGGTAATGTATAATGACGAGAATTAAAATATTTATTTATCAAATGCAGAGACAGTCTCTGTAGTCAAGACGACGATAATCACTAGATATCATTCCATGAGAGAATGGGGAAAAAAAACCTTGGAAGAACCAGGCTTAGTTGGGCCCAGTTCTCCTCTGGCCACTTTATTTCCAGTTCAATTTTAAGTGCATGTCAGATTGTGTAAAGGACTTCTAGTGTGTGTGTGTGTTTGTGTGCATCTGGTTCTGGCGATCTGTCCAAGGAGCGTATCTAGGTGTTCTGTTCTCTGATGAAGATCGTCTCTTTGTGCTGGTACACCGTCTGATCTGGATACGGACTGAGGAACAGAATAAAAGAGAGACAGACTAATATTAGC
>JAUMHP010000082.1:4348360-4367177 GCA_032361065.1 Enteromius trimaculatus | reverse complement strand
AGTGTTCGTGTAAACTTAATAAAGGAGATATATTATGTAAACATAAAAGAAGTCATGTGCAAAGATTACTGGGTACTGAAACAGATCTAGAAATTAAGATGTAGACATCCATTCAACAATGAGAATTTGAAAGGTGGTCTATTTGTGCTAATTAGCTTACGATGCTTTTGGGAAATGCAGCCCTGAGCATTAGTTAGTCAATAACTGCTTAAAAGTATGATTTACAGATTACTGCACTTACAGATTCTACAATCCTGGTAACAGCAGATACAGTAAGTCCAAACAGATCCTCCCCCTTCAGGTAAACTGGGAAGAGCTTCAGAGACCCGGTCTCATTCCGTCTCTCAGCCACGGGCTCCAGAACTTTATCCCACACACCTGTACCACAACATGAGGAAATTCTAATACAATTCCCTTCCAGAAAACAACAGTAGTATTCAAAACAATTGAGTTTTCTCAAAAAAACGTGATGACAAAATATGGTCATCTTATCCACAAGCCAAAAAAATTCTTATGCATTCTTGTCTTTCACTTTTTTTTATCATACACTTTCACTATTGTTTATACACTAGTAGCTATATCTGTACCAGATACCTCTGGGAAAACAATAACCCAGTAGTAGTTAACAGTATAAATGCCATTAAGGGCAACTACTTACTTTTTGGCGAGGATCCAGTAAGAATCAAGTCATCGTAACCCTGCTCCACCACTCGGATGATAAACTCAGGTTCGCTGTCTTTCTCATCGATAGAACACACATAGTGGCAACGACGGTTGCCATGACGCATGCTCCAGTAGATCCGGCTGGCTTCGTAGCCAACAGGAAAAATAGCAGACATTGAGTGGAAGGCCTGCATCTGCTGAGGCAGCAGCTGACCGACTGCATGGAATACCAAGCTGCCTACACGGAAGGTGTGCTGCCGCTCACCCCTCTGGATGATGCTGGCGATCTGCCGTGCCTCGTCCCTCTGAACGTAGACCCTGCGAAACACTGCAAAGCAGCGGAGCTCATGCTCGGTCCCTGCCAGCCCACATCCTATTAAACTAGCTCCTCTGGGTCTGTGGAGGTGGCACAGCATAGTCTTGTCTTTGAAGAACATGCACTGTGCTTTAAGGGCGCAAGTGAAGTGGTACGCATTAGTGCAACGCAAGCGGTGGCAGCCACTTGTGGCTCCTGTTTGCTGACAGTACGCACAGCGCACCGATAGGCCCCTCCTCAGGGCCAGCTCTACATTTATGAGTGCACCAGCCTGGGTCTCGTAAACTTCAGTAGACCACAGGGCACAGTTAAGGTGAACCCATAAGTCCAGATCAAGGTTTAGCAGACGAGCCGGCCCATCAGTGCGCCCGTCACCTTCTTCGTGGCAGAAGCAGCAGCGGCGCAAGTCTCTGGGCATGGGCTCAGGCCTAAGAGACGCCCCTAGTCTTTTCAGTAGTTCATCAACCTCTTCCTCCTCCGGCAGGTGGTAATTACCCTTAGGCACCACAATATGAACACTCCACTTTCTCCAACGTAGAGCCTTAAAGCGCTTTCCTATTAAATACCGAGGGTCATCCACACCGTTGTGTACCGCTCGTGGTCGAGGGTTTAACTTGACTGTGTACTTTAGTGTATCAGACTTGCTATCTCCTCTGAGTGTCTCGGAAGTAATTGAGGGGAAGGATATTAACGGAGTTGAAGGTGGAGACTGTTTAGGTTGCAGCTGGGCCAAACAGTGCACATCAAGATCTGATATATTGTTATTGTATTGATGAAGCACCTTCGTATGATTCTGCTTGTCTTCAGATTCAGATGTTGGAGGCAAGTTTGACTGCGAGAACAAGAGACACCAAAGAAAACAAGGAATTTTGAGTCTGAATTTTCTGGGCAAAAAAAAACAATGTCTAAGAAAAAAACTTCAGTTATATAAAAAAATATAGATAAACATGAGACCATTTAGCGTTCTTAAAGTATCAGCACAATGTTTTAAAATGAACAGTGAAAAATACTTATGTTAAATTTGTAATGATTTGCACTGGTCTCTTGATAATCAATTAAGGATTTATGGTAGTTACTAAACAAGACTTTTTTTAAATAGAGCAGCATATCTCACACTTTCAGTGTATAAGCACAACACAAGTTGGCGGTTATAGTTTTCAGACTTTATAACCTAATTCGTGGTGGTTTCTACTTACCTTGCAATCTACCAATTTATTCTGCATGGCCTTTGAATAGAGAACAAGGCAATTATGGCTGCAGAAGACAAGGGACCCCTCAGCTCCTCCATGGCTCTGCAGAAAGAACATCTGTAAGATCAGGCTGACCCTAGGCAGAAACTGTAAAATGGGGGGGGGGAAACAGGGCATGCCATTTCCTATCTACTGTCACAAAGTATCATTAGATCGAACTGCCTCACTGGCACTAGATCAAAGCTTGCATATGTTGGAAACCTTTGTTGATGCCATAAGGAATTAGATTTGCATACTATTAAAAGGAAAGGGTGGAAGACATCAAAGGTGTCCCATGATTTAAATGACCTGAAATGGGCTTAACTGTTTTTGAACTTGGGTATCTCACAAAATGTGCCTTGGTACACACAATCCCTTGGGTAATGTCAGTTAACCCAGTGACTGCAGCAGGGTGGATTTTCACTTCCCACCAGGGACTGGATTAGCATAATTGGAGCACTATTCGGTGCCTCCTTGAGGGACTTTGAGGGGGTTGAACATTTTCAAGTGCTCTGTGGCCCTCGGCTTCTGCCTTCTTCATTGCTATGTTCAGAGGATGTAGTCTAGACCCACACCAACTGACTGAGCAAACACGAAGCCCTTAGGTAGTGATGTGAGATCTAATGACTCAACGAGGCATCTATGAGGAACTAGAATACCTATGCTATATATGACAGTCATCTAGGATGGGTAATTTGGTAGTATTAATTTTTTGTTTTATACCTGTTTATTTATTGGCAGGTCTTTGGTGGACTTCCGAACGCCATTTCCAAGAACCACCACCCTGCAATTGGAGCACCACTGGGGTTTAGGCCCTTGACTGCTTCCACCCAAATGATAGTCTGGTCTGACCAGAAATGAACCTGCAATAAAAAAAAAAACATAAATCAAATCTATAATACATGCAGTTGGAATAAAACATAAGGCTGATTAACACTTCTGCGTTGAAACTATGCCGTAGGTTGTGAGTAGTATGTGCAGGCTATTGCGTAGCCTGACATGCACCTCTCCAAGAATGTCACAGTACATGAATTCTACATGGACCGCAAGAGCTGTGATTGGTCTGCTTGAACCCCTCCCTCTCTCTGTACTTGAGATTTGTGTGTGTTAAGAGCACTGTAATATAGTTTAATGTTACACCTTTTTATTTAAAATAAAACAAAGCAAAGAACAAGTGTCTTATTTATTATACATAGCATAGTAGTAGTTGTCTTTGACAAACAATGTTGATCTGCCGTGGTACACATCCTTGTGGAAACGTGGTAATGTGGGTTACACCAGCAATATGCCTGTGAAGAGTGCAGACTAGCTTTACAACACGTTGACGCGGACAACGATGCAGAAGTATAAATGAAAACCAGTCTATGGGCTCCAGTTCTGACAGCATTTCAACCAATCCGCAAAACAGCATACAGTTGTCCTAAAAACTAAAACCAAAATGTGTTCGTATCTTAGGACAACTTTTCGTGATTTTATTTGATCCAATTGTTGACTACTTGTTTGATCCAATATTGACTACTGTATATCACTCATTTAGCAAATGAATCACAATAAATTGTATTTATAGCTCAATTCTTTTTTTTTTTTTAAACATGTATATGTATTTGAAATACCACAGATAACTTAAGAAAACTGCATCTGCAGAAGTGTTGAAATGAGTGTCTGTCTTGTTTACATACACTCACCCTCCCTGAAGACCTGGTGTGGCAGTGGGGTACCTGGTGGTCTATGGAACCTCATACCAGGTTGTTGCTGGAACAGGGCAGTTTGAGGGGGTACCTTAAGTCCACTCAACATGTCTATTGAGCTGCGGTGCTCTGGGCCTGGTGAGCGAATCACCTCTATGTTCCCAGGGATGGGCACAAAAAGCATGTTCGCCAGTGCTGACACAACTCCATGAATGTTCTGGGAAATAAGCAGACATATGGTCAGAGGTAATATGTAATCATTCTTGCTTTGAACAAGTCATTACTGCTAGAGAAAGGAAAATATAACCACAGACACTCACTTGTGCTGCAACTGGGTTCAGGGTAACAGATAGAGATACAAGGTCAGTTTGTGAGCATGTAGAGAGCTGTTCAAATTGCGATGCAAAGAAACTGCTTGGTGGCTCTGTCTTGACTTCCCACTGCCTGGCCTCAGAACCTACAGGCAAAACAAGTTGCACATACCGATATCAAATTCCATTTAAGTTTTAAAAAGAACATTTTACTGTATTGAGTATTTAAACAGTTTTTACACAATCAATTATGCTGTTGTATAAAACATTATTGTGGTTGTGATCCCGCATAAGAGTGCAACAATCAGGTTCTGGAAGTAAAAACTATTAATTTTCTCCATAGGGAAATATATATTTTAACCGCAACTGATAAAGACACACCTTTAGCAAATGGGACAAAGTACACAGTCTTGTATCTTTTTATTTTTTTCAGATTTTTTGCTTTAAATAAAAGTTTGCTACCTTTGTTATAGCTGGTTGGCTTGGTTTTTGGCTTATATTGCTATAAGACTTTTAAATATCCCTACTGGAAAATGCTTCCAAACCGGCATCCCTAAAAAGGGGGCGGGCACTGTTACATTATATTATGTCTGCCTTCTATGCGTTGATACAGAAGACAGATGCCAACACATTATATTAGTTTTACCTCATTATCTTTCATTTTTGTCTAACCTGTTATTACTCTAAAATAGCATGTGCACCAAGGTCAAACAAAATGTCTTAGTATGCTACAGTATCTCAGCAGTTTTTTTTTTACTAGTCTTTCTTATTAGTCTCTTCAGATTACCTTTACCACTGGTGCTGCAAAGTATGGGGATGACCGGAGAGACAGCGGGGGATGGTTGTTCCTCTTTAATTCCAGAGAGATCTGGATAACGGCTGATCTCCATGCCAACCACACTCTCAGGAGAGGATGATGGGACATAACTGTCTGGAGTGTCCCTGTCGATACAATGCTCCTGACCCCTGTTAGAGACACACAAAACAGAGCCATTATATAGATACTAAACAAAACCAAGACATTATGGTCAACAATGGGTAGTCTCAGGGTCAGAAAGTGATCTCAATGCATATTGCTTGATGTGATTGATCACATATACTTATTTAAGTGGGGACTCTTTATTTGTTTGGCAACATGAGAAAAAAAAAGTTTGAAAATAGTTCTGAAAACCTACCGAAGTTCCTCCTGGTTATTGTGGGGTGGAGTAGGAAGTGAAGCAGGAACATCTACAGTCTTCGGGCCATGAGTGATAGTGTGTCCCAGCAGGTCATCTTCAGCTTTGAATGGAGTAGTGAGCTGCTTCTGACCCAAGCTTTTAGAAACTGAGACATAATCACAAATAAATACTGATGAAAAAAAAAAAGCTAATGTATAATATTAATATTTATGAAAAACCTACACTTTAATATGCCATATAACATTTGTGATTTGAAACATTACAGTGTAACTCAAAATTTTGTATGCTCGCTGAACTATTTGAGGTTTTTTTCCCCAGTGCTGTTCCCTAATGTGTGTGTGTGTGCATGGGTCTACATTTTATTTTCACTGAAAGAATGTGCTTAATCTTCAGAGATTGCTGGTCAACGTTTGGCTTCTCCATGGTTACCTTCATGAGAGCCATTTTGTCTATTCTGTCTAAATCCGTTATAAAACAGTGGGATTGAAACTGACATTGCCATTAAGATCACACCAACACCCTCATGCTTACCCAAAACTTCTGCCTTCCTAGCCAGTTCTTCGGTAGTGGCAAAACCATTTAACAACTTCTGCTTGGCTACAGGTGGTGGTGTGGGGGGCAGTGAGGCAGGAGGTGTTGGAGGATTGCTAAGATTATTCTGCTGCAAGACCAAAAAACAAAAAAAAAGAAACTCAAATGAAAACAAATCTATACCATGAATTTAACAAAAATTTACCATGATTACACAGTACAGAAAAACAATTTAAGACTAAAAGCCAAACCTTATAGATGAGTTGTGAGTAGTAATCAGATACACCATCCAGTGATGCACTTCCAAAAGTTCCAGAGAGCCTGTTCTCTCCATTCAGCTGCCCACTGCCATATGGGGGAAAATGTGCAAAGTTTACCCCAATCAAAGGCTCCATCAGGGGCAGCATAGACAGCTGCTGTAAGGATGAGAATGAAGGACACATGATTTGAGCAAAGCAACATGCAAATGATGATGTCCACATCCAATGCTAGCATCTCACAGTTTTTTGTGAATGGACATAAGGGTTATACACTGCATAAGCTCTAATTAAACTACTTTCCAGAGTTGACCATAATGATAGATTAGTCTACACATCACATGTATATATCTTCACCACAGATTTCATGTCAATACTAGTCCAGTATTAAGTAATAATTTGATCTTCAGATAGATTCTGGGCAGTAGGTATTTACCTGCTTAAGCTGAGTCATCAGTGTGTCTGTGTTGGTGTACACTGCCTGTCTCTCTCCATCATCCTTCTTCCTCTTCTTCCAACGTGACGGTGGTTTTTCAGCCCCATTCTTTGGTGTCCGCTTGTTGCGTTGTTTTCTTTTGCACTGCCCTGGCACAGAGGGCTCCAAATCTAGATTGCCTGTCAAGTGGCTATTTAAGCCACTCTATAGACAAAAAAATCTCTTTTAGATCAAAGAAGACAAGGCAGACTATCTAATGCCAACATCAATCAAATGTCACTTAACAATTTCAAAATTCGGTACTTCTGTACATTCTACTTTATTGACATACTACATTACCAGTCAACAAATATAGAATCAAATCAAATGTAATAATTTCAAGTAATCTCATCTATCTACATTCACAAAAGTCTTTACATGTTCAAGATTATGATTTTTTTGTGAGGTAGTTCTTACCGAAGAATCTGTGCTGTCCAGTCTTAAAGAGCCTTTGCTGTCTGTTAGCCCCTCATCCTCTGATCGCATACTGTCATTGGACATCTGATGCATGAGGGGTGTTGAGAAAGGAGGCGGCGTGTTCTTGTTCTTTAGAAGGTGTTTGAGTAGCTCATTTCCAGTGTCCACTTGGGTGCTCTGAGCTGGACTCTGGGATGGTGAGCTGGGTGTGATTATCTCATTGCCCTCTTCTGTCTTTACTATACCAACTTCTCCTGTACTTTTCCCAGTCACTGCCTCTCCTTCAGCCTTCTGGCACACACTGGCTTCTAACTTTTCCAGCTTGATATCATGAAGGAGGCCTCGCTCTGCCTCAGAGCCTACGCTGGATTGTCGCCGAATTGGAGTACCTCCAGGGAGTGAGTTCTCCAGCTCCGAGGATGGTGGCTGGCCAGTCATAGAACTTACGGGGTTGGAAAACTCTAAAGTGTCCTGGTCCCCCATGATGGCAACATTACGTGTAGGGGTTGAAGAAGTGTCTGATACACATGGTGTAAGTGGGGCAGTAATGTCAGAATGCGGTGTAGAAGGAGTTTTGACTGAATCTGCATCATCATCCAGCTTCTTCTTTCGACTTCTTTTCTTTTTGCCCTTCTCTTCAGGGATAATGTTGGAGTAGAGTTGAATGAGGGACTGTCCTGACCCAGGGAAATTAGGTGGTAAAGGGGTTGTGGAGTCCATACCAAATGAGGAAGCTTCACCTCCACTGCGGGGTGGCATTCCATGCCCTCCAAATCCAGGTGGATGTGGCTGACCTGAGAAGAAACCTTGCATCATGGGATTCCTAGGCTGAAAATTAGGACCCATATCTGGGCCAAAGGAGCCATTCCCAGGCATAGGTCTGCGCTCACCAGCTTGCAAAAAGGCTGGACCTTGACCTACAAAGTCTAATGGCATATTTCCCTGTTGAGGGAACACTGGGCCCATTTGCTGTTGTTGCTGTTGAGGTCTGGGTGTTGGCATGAATTCCTGTGATAGGTCAGAATTATAGAAGGGCATCTGGGCAAGACCACCCCCACTGTTGTCAGGGCCAAGCCCCATGCCCTGCTGCTCCAGCTCTAACCTCTGCAAAGCCCTTTGTCTCTCCACTTCCTGCATGAGCTGCACTCTTTGTTTTTCTTGCTGCTCTCGAAGGCGCTCTCTGCGCTCCCGCTCCTGGAAGCCTTCACTAAAAGGATTATTATCATCAAACTTTACATGAGGGGCACTACTACTTGATCCTCCACCATTACTTCCAGCTACAGGGCCAGGCTGTCCAGTTTTGCCTCCTGGAACCATAGGGGGAGGTGGCTGTGACGGAAGAGGCTGAGTGGGGTTAGGCAGTGGCATTTGAGGGGGTAGGTGAGGTGGCATCCTGGGTCCAACCATTGGTCCAGCAGGACTAGGATGCCAACCTGGCACACTGGGCATGTGAGTAGGCTTACCAAAGTGGGGTTGTTGAATCTGCAACATAGAACTCATCATAGGCTGTGCTATTGGAGGTCCAACAGGCATCATTCCAGGAGACTGTCCTGGTATTCCTGGCATGGCTTTGATTGGACCAATTACACCAGGTTGGAGGCGCTGTTGCTGTTGTTGCTGCTTTACACGATATTCCTCAATGAGCTCAGCATGTTCTTTCTGTTGCTTCCGTATCTAAATGAGAAACGGAGAGAGAAATAATTGTGAACAATAGATATAATTTTGTTTGTATTATTCAGAAAAATTATGACCAAATTCCAGGGTATAAATGAGGCATTATGTGCACTTTCTTACCACTCCATTGATGTAAATATTTACATAAGGTATGTAAATTGCTTTTGAATGAGTGCTTGCTGTTCACTTTCAAATTCAAAATCATGCATACTCTGTGTAAAGGGAGCACATCTTACATGATATTTGTTAATGAACTCAGGATCTGTTGAACAGCAAATCTTGTACTTCTAGGCAAAATAAAACCATGCTAGATTTTAAGATCTGAATTTGGATTGTGAATAAGGGCCACTAGTAGGAAGTCTCTGGGCTTTGTTTATGAATATGCAAACAAAATATGCATTCGATGAATGAAAATTACATATTTTAAAAGGATAGTTCACCCAAAAATATTTTTTTTTTGTCATTAATTACTCACTCTCATGTCATTCCAAACCCATAGGACCTCCGGAAAACACAAATGAAGATATTTTTGATGATATCTGTCCCTCCATGGACAGCAATACAACTGATATTATCCAGATACAGAAACATAGCAAAAACATTGATAAAACAGTCCATGTGACATCAGTTGCTCAAACTCACTTCTGCGATGCTATGAGAATACAATTTACTCGTCTCCCGTGATATATGTCTTCCGCGCTGCATACACAAGCATTATCAGCACCCACATGTGTGTAATCTGTGGCTGCTTGTGCCTAGAAGAAAGCGTACGCTTACGCAGGAATGTTCTCTAAAATAGCGGAAGACGTAAGTCATAGGAGAAGAATGGTTGAGTATATGATCTTTACACACAAAAAAAAAAAGTATTCTCCTATCATCACAAAACAGTAGTTGATCCACTGATGTCACGTGGACTTTTTTTTACCAGTGTTTTTACCAACTTTCTGGACCTGGGATCATTTCAGTTGTATTGCTTTCTGTGGAGGAACACATGACTCTTTGATATCATCAAAAATATCTTAATTTGTGTTCTGAAGATGAACGAGATGGAACGACATGAGGGTGAGTAATTAACGACAGAATGTTTAATATTTATTATTAATATTAAATATGTTTTAAATAAATATTAAGTTTTGATATTTGGGATAATGGTCACTGCACTACTCTGGCTGTGTGGAGCGGAACAGATGCTTTTAATTTAGTGTAATGCATATTTATCACTAAATACATGTTTTCCAGCTATTATTTCAATTTCTATAAAAAAAGAAACAACAGTGGAGAAAATGGGCAAGTAATATAATCCCATAGGATTGCAGGATCCAATCACAATGCAGCCCTCTAAAAACAGTTCTTTTCTTTTTACTGTGCAGTGACAGTTTGTCTACTTTGTGTGGCATGTGTGCAAGGGGCTCTTCAAATAAAATAAAAAAAAAATGACTAGTTGCCCCAAAATGTACCACTCCCAATTTGATTGACAAAAAAAAAGACAATTAGAAAAATTAAAGCCACTTTTAAGTTTTCTTACAATTTAAACTATTTAAACCAATTTTGTATTTTAATAATTATCCTTTTTAATATAACTATATTACCTGTTCTAATTGCTTTTGAACCACACTTTGCTGTTCAGTCACATGCTTCAGCTGTTCTGCATCTTCCTCTGGAAACTCCCGTCCAGCTTTTTTAGCAGTGCGCTGTTTTGCAGAGAGTGCCTTTTTAGATTTTCTGTGGGCCCCAATCTGGTCCTCTAAAAACTTCTGTTGCATTTGAAGAAGCTGTTGAGTTTCCTGAAGCCACTCCTCATATTGTTTTCTCTGTGAATCATCTGGAAAACAAAAAGAAATGTAAGACCTGCCTCAACTGATTTACTTTTACATTGATTACAATGACAAAATAACACACTCTGAATCATAATAATACAAACACTTACTGACAAAGCCTGGTCCAAAGTTAGGGGGATTGGGTCTTGCAATCTGTGGTGGCAACTTTCCATCCTAAAAGGAAATTGTTGTATATACCATTACAACAGGTTTAATGTTTGTGAGATAAGGTAATAAGACAAAATAAACCTGTGGACATACTGGTCCAAAAAAATGTTGCGGAAAACCAGGCGTATCTGGGCCATGCGATCCTGGAATTGGTTGCATTCTGTCACAAAAGCAAGCATGGAGAGTAGTCAACACAAAGAAATTAACTGCTGAAAATGTGGCATGTGGCCATGTAGGTAAAGAATTAAACAACTTTTTGTATTACTGTAGCAACTGCTCAGAGGAGTGTTTACCTGTTCATAACCATGGGTGTCATACCCATACTGTTCTGTACCATCACTTTGTTGATTCCCTTCAGAGCCACCATCTTTGCTTTCATGATCGGATCAGTAATTGCATCAAAGTCTACAAGGTAATAAAAATAACAGCATGCATGATTGTGATTTATACATTGCAGTAATATTCACATTTCAAGTGTTTTATTTTAAGTATTTACATTTCTGTAGCTTAAAAAACACAAATGTAAACCTAAATATTTAAAATGCAAGCAAAGATTTTCATATAAAAAAAAAAAAAAAAAAACCCTAAACTAATAAACTCAAGTACTACTTTATTTTATCAATTAGTTAAAGCTGAGCATGGGCTTACCAATGTTAGGGAAAAAAGGGTCATTTGACCGTTGCCTAATCATGGCCTGCATCTGCCTTTGCTGCTGTTGCTCCTGCCTCTCTTGATCCAGCAGATCTTGAAGAAGAAGGGGCTGCTCATCTAGTAGAAGAGGCCTGATCTGTTGACTCTGTTGTGCTTGAGACTCTTGTTGCCCTGTAGCCCCAGGATTGAACATGCCCTGTTGAGTTTGGTGGTTTACAGGATGGGGAACAGGCTGCTGGCCACCAAGCACAGGTAGGCTTAGATCCACTTGTTGTTCTTGTGAAGGTACAAAGCCTTGAAGTGGTACCTGCTGGTTACCAGACTGCATCAAATTTGTATTACTTAAAAGTGCCCCTTGAGTTAGAGATGGATCTATTCTGTGCCCCATTGAACCGCCAGGGTTTATCCTTTGCTCTTGAGGTTGTCCTTGCAGCATCACCATACCCATGTTAGAGCCAAGATTAGTCTGGGCATTTGGGTCACTTGGGATAGGGGAAATTATGGATTCGCTCCTCGTGTCCTCTAATTTTTCCTTTATCAACAAATGTGACAGCATTGGAGAAGATCCATTATGCACATCTTCGCAAGATTCCTCAAAAAGACCATCTTGACCACTTTTACTACTCATAGGTCGATGCTCATCCCCTGAGGTTCCAAGGCCTTGAACTTCAGTTTTTCTTGTTTCAGACTGAGAATTATCCTGGACCTCTTTCGGCATACTCTTTTCTAGTTTGACATCACTAGGACCTTTCATGCCCTCTGATTTAGGTTGAGCTGAGGACATGCTTCCACATCTGGCATTTCTTTTTTCAGACAAGGCTTTCTGAAGGTCTGAGGTATCCCCATGGTCATCTTCTATATGATCACTTAGCTCAAGTTCTTCATTAAACATATCTTTTTTGTCCTCAAGGTTCAGCTCGGGATCTGCATAAGCAATAAGATCAAACTTTCCAGATTCCAAAAGATCATCAAGATGTAGATCATTAGTTTCCAAGTCTAAATCTTTGCCATCATCTGCATCAAGGTTCAGGTTGTCCAGGTCTTCATCAACCAAGTCTTTGACCTCCACATCATCAAGGTCCTTCACAGCAGAGTCATCTGTTTCTAGCTTCTCCACACCCACACTACATGGCAATGGGATTTCATCTGTTGGAACAGAGGTTGTGATAGGAAGTAGTGCAGATTCAGCTGAATCACTACTAACAGAATGTCTAAGTGGTACTGCCAGAGAGGTCTGTTGTGTATTTGCATGGTGATGCAAATTATCCATAGTAGCTGAGGTCTGTAATTGATTGACTGGTCCTTGTTGTGATTGGCCCAACATCGGATCCATGACTCTGGGACCTTGGTTTCCTGTAAAGGCCATATTCTGGCCTCCCATGAAGCCATGAGGTGGTCTCTGGGAATGATTAGGATGGTCCAAAGCATTAGGTGGACCAAAAGGAATTTTGACCCTGTTCTCTGGAGCCCTGTGACAAAGTTCAATAAATGGTTGGCCCATTATATTATGCTGTTGCATTGGAAGTCCTCGTGGGGGAAAATGCTGGGGTAAGCCTATTTGATGATTACTGCCTATTGACCTAACAACATCAGCAGGTCGTCTCATATGTGGTGGAATACTGTCAACCATTGGTCCACCTTGTATCTGGTGAGGGGGCCTAAGGAAATGTTCTTGACTTTGAGTTCCAGAAGGAAATCCAAATCTGGAAGGAATAAGGTTTTAAGAGAACTTAAGCACAAAAATGAATAACTAGTTTGAGAGTACAACTGATGAAGGAAAAACTCTTACCTTTGTCCTTGCTGACTCATGCCAGTGTTGTTTAGATCCCTGGGGAACGGTAAATGTTCATCAGGCATGGGCCCACGCTGATCGACAAGGAAAGTTCCAGGAAATCTTTGTCCTGCATGAATTGGTGAAGATCTCATAGTACCTGGGTATGGAGGAGGGGGTCTACAAAAAATATCATTCTGAGGTCCAGAATCATCCTGTGACCAATGCCTTGGAGTCCCAGGTGCAGCAGCATGAGTTGCTTCCTGGAGTCCCTTTTCTTGTCTGATTGCACTTTTCTGCTGTTGCTGTTTAAGAATTAACTGTCGTAGTCTTTGGCGCTAAAAAACAATAACAGTTTACAATCAATAACGTCATTAAAAATAGAGATTAAGAAAAAAGGTAAAGTTCTCAAGTGGAAAAGTATAATGTGTTTTCAGACCTGTTTAATTTTCTCTTCAGTCTCTCCAAGTGGTGGTTGCATTATGTTCTGTGTTTCTGATGGGTTGCCCGTATTTACTATAACATCATGTGACAGTCTATCCCCTGTCTGTGAACATAGGGTTAGAGGAGCTTGTTCAAATGGATCATGAATAGGTGTCTGGTTAGGGTTTGCCTGTTGTAGAGAAAGACTTTCATCTGAAATCCCAGGATGTTTTGAAGTTTGAGAATCAGGAACACAGGGACGTGCAAATGGGTCTTGCATTCTACTTTGTGCTTGATGGCTAAGTGGATCTGTCTGATGGGACATGAAGTTTACTCTTGGATTTGATCTAGTGAAGGCTTCTGGGTCAACTCCAGGACGTGGGGTTCCAGGGGGTTGAGAATATGGGTCAGTAAGAACTGGCCTTGGTGTTCCTGGAGGTTGATCATAAGCTTCATTTTTGATTAGCCTAGGAGTTCCAGAAGGCTGTGAGAAGGGATCTGAGATTCTCTGACTACTTGGTGATTTTGGGTATCTCTCTCCGGAAGAAGGTCTTGGAGTTCCTGGCATCTGTGCATATGGATCGATAGCATGAGACGGAGATTGCCTGCGATTGATAGGTTGTGATTGAGAAAACGGATCAATTATGGCAGCTCTAGGCGTGGATAATGGCAATGTATATGGATCAGAATGTGGTCTTGGGGTACCAGGCATCTGGGCATACGGATCGTGTGGTCTTGGAGTACCAGGAGCCTGAGCATATGGATCAGGCATTGGCTGATGATAGTCTGGTCTAGGTGTAGATGGTGCCTGTGAATATGGATCTCGTTGAGGGTGTCTGCTCATGGGCAAAGGTTGAGCAAAAGGACTGCCTTGTCCTGGACGCATCATTCTGCCATCATTACTGAAACCATCTCCCACTGATGGATGAGGTGTAAGAGGCTGATGTAAATAGGGGTCAGAAACTTGGGATAAACTGTCAGATGACCCTCTTCTCATCCCTTGCTGCCCTGCACTGAATGAGTCTTGTTGTAATTGGGAAGGAGGCATGGGTGTTTTGAACACTGGCACTGATCCTGACTCATTACTGCCTGGAATAGGTGTTAACAGTGGTCTAGAGTAGGGGTCAGAAAGAACCATGCGGCTGTGGGCCATGCGCTGGTAAGCTTCTGATCTTTGGCCTGGTCTGGAAAAACTGTCTCCAGGTGTGACATTGCTGATAAAATGCCGTCCTTGTTGCTCAGATAATGGTCCTGGTCTAGGTGGACACATAGGTTTCACAAAAGGGTCTGATGGTCGAGGTGTGTCTGGAGGCTTTGCATATGGGTCGTTGCTGGAGGATGTTGGAGACCCAAAGGATTCATGGGCTGGTGAGGGCCGACTTCTTTCTTGCATGTCAGATACAGAACCTCTGCGAGGTGTGCTTGAAGCAGATGGTGGTGGCCTGGGCGTTCCCACCATTTTGCCATATGGATCCCATGGAGAAGAAGGACGGGATCCAGATGATTCAGGTGAAAACATCTGAGGAGACTGAGGCTGAGATGAGGGACCTTGTGGGTATTGAGTGTCCTGTGTAGGGGTCTTTGCTGTAGATGAAAGGGGCGGTGGTTGAGGACGCAGAAATACATCATCAGTATCAACCATCTGAGTCCTTGTAAAGCTATCCTTGGGGTTTAATGTTTGCAAAGGAGAGGCATTACCTCCACTGCTGGGCTGTGTTGCTATTGGACTCTGACTACCACTTTTAGAGGCGTCTCCACTGAATTGTTGTTGTTGCTGCTGTTTCTGAAGTTGCTGTTGCTCATTTTTAACCTGTTCTAACTTTTGCGTGGCTTCAATTTTTGCCTGTTGTTTGCTCTTTTGTCTCAATTGCTGCCAAGAAAAAAGTTAAATAATTATGTAAATAAACAGAAAATAATGCTATAACGACCATTTACATGTATATGCAAATTAATAATTAAATGTAAACATTTTTATTTATTTACCATTTAATGCTTTAAAGCAGAACTGACTTGTGTTGATGCAAAGCTTTGTCATATTGCATATTTGCATATTTCATTTTTAGCATACTTAACAAAACAACCATTTGAATTTATCCATACAACCATCTCTAATAAAGGCTTACATTAAACTGAACAATCTATTCATAACCAAAAACAACTAATACTGATTAAAGATTATATGTGACCCTGGACCACAAATCCAGTCTTAAGTCGCTGGGGATTATTTGTAGCAATAGCCAAAAATACACTGTTTGGGTCACAATTATTGATTTGTTTTTTTTGTTTTTTTGCCAAAAATCCTTAGGATAGTAAGTAAAGATCATGTTCCATGAAGGTATTTAGTTAATTTCTTACTGAAAATATATTAAAACTTAATTTTTGATTAATAATATGCATTGATAAGATCTAATTTGGACAACTTTAAAGGAGATTTTTTCATCATTTAGATTTTTCTGTACCCTCAGATTCCAGATTCATATAGCTGTATCTCGGTCAAATATTACCCTATCCATCCAAATCATACATCAATGGGAAGCTTATTTATTCAGCTTTCAGTTCATGTATAAATCTCAATTTTAGAAAATTAACACTTATGACTGGTTTTGTTGTCCAAGGTCATATATAGTGCCGATGGACTAGTTTTAAACATCACAGTGACAGTTGTGATCAGAGGTTGAGACATTACATTGTGCATGACAGTCCAGCATTTGCAAAGAAATTCAATTACCTGTCTGAATTTCCACTCTTGTTCATGCTCAGACTCCTTGGGCTTGAGTGGGTCCTTGAAGAGCAGATCTGTGTCCATGGGAACACTGGGATCAAAAGGATCAGCTGGCTGCTGCTGCTGCTGTTGCTGCTGTCTTTTCATTGTGTCATTAGACAACTGAACTTTGTTTATACGAAGGGCTGCTCTGTTGTCTCTTGCCTTTTGCTAGTGGAGCAGAGCCAAACAAAAAGTCAAAACTTTCGTACATGTATATAAACACATCCAATAAGAACATTTTAGAGACTGAACAGTCTCTTACCACATAAGGCGCCCTTTCCTGAGAACTAGCTTTCCTCCATAACTTTGCAATTTGCTTTACTCTAGTAGCCCAATCTGTGAAAAAAATCAGATGGTTGGTCTCTAAATTGACTCCATTTCAAGTTGACAATTCTATTTGTAGTTTTTTTTGGACAATACATTTACCCGGAAATTCATCTGGAAGGTTAGGGAAGTTCATATTGGTGTAAAGAACAGGAGCCACAGTGGCCATTTCACCAAGAGTTTCTTCTTTCTCCCACTTTAATGTGCTCCTCTGAGCATTGGACATAGTGTCAGTCTCCACCTCTTGAGGAGGGACAGGTCCAGGAACAGGAGAAGCCCAGGGACCAAGCACATCACCTCCCATTTGACTGAATTTCTTCTCCCTGTAGTGAACATATCAAACCATTATTTGGATTTTATAAACAGAAATGCCAGTGTAAGTCTGTTTTACTCAGAATATGAATTCACTCACCTCACATTCTCTGGAAAAGGCATGCTGTGAATGGAAGAGAATGTGCCAGACACTCCAGCTCCAGGAATCACAGGGTTTGGAGGAAAGTGGGTGTTTGTCCCCATCATGCCATTTATCATAGGCATGCGTGGGAACATTCCACCAACTTCTCCTGCAAATGAGACCATGGAGAAACATGTACTTTTAAAATGAGCAGTTCATTTTACATGTGAAACTCAAGTTAAAAGCACACAACAACAGCTGGCTGGACGACTTGACTGTTAATATGAAGAGATAATGCAGACAAATTGATACCTGGGTTCTGAAGAGACATTGCTGTAGCCGAGGCATTGGGGGCAGTGTTGGGTGGATGAGGAAGTTGAGGAGGCTGGTTGGCATTTGGACTGAGCACTGCAGTGAATAAGTCTTCCACATCTTTGCTCTCCAGCTCTAAACGCAATCAAAAATGAAGGATTTTCATAGCTAAAACTTTTTCCAACAGAAACATCTCTGTCAAAATATTTTAGAAAGTAACAAACCTGGAATTTTGTAGAACTTATTGAGGATGGCCCCTGCAGAAAGAAAATATAACTAGGTCATTCATCAAAATTCAACATTCAAATATATCACAGCATAGTAACTATAACTACTGGTAACTGTAAACCAAGTCAAAACAATAATTATTATTAACAAGTTAGAAAAGCTTCTAAGGTATGGTAAAGTATGCTTTGGAACAAGAAAAAAAAACAACAACAATCATTTAATAGGGATGAAATTCCCACTGACTAGGTGCAAAGGTGGCATTGTATGACAATACCATGCTTGAATGGAATGCTGATACTGCTAAACTAGGGGCTTGATTTTATATAGCTGTGGCAACATGTCTGACTGAACCACATATATTCAATAAATCAAGAGCCAATACTTGGTCCGTATAATGAATGCATTTCATCTGTGATGTGTTGCAAGTAAAGCAGTACAAAAAACAGGATAATAATTTTTTTGTTGAAACAAACTAAATTCCATTAGCAAAGTGAATGTAATCCAAGATTCTTACCATCGGAAACCATTTTATCCAGCTCAGGACTCAATATTACATCCAGAGGTTCTTCCTGTAGTGGCCGGGACCCTCGAGCAGGGCCAGGTTGAGGAGTAGCTGACTGATCATCCGGCAGGGTGCCAATGTCCAAACCAGCTGAAAGAAACGGAAAGCTAAGCAGCTACTCTCAAACTTAGTGTCTTTTCTCTACTGAGAACTCAACTTTCAAAAATCAAAATAAATAAAAGAAAAAAAGAAAGAAAGAGCTGTTTTTCTGTCAAAGTCATTTATTTTCTCCTGTATTTGCTAAGATAAGGAATTAAAAAACAGGGAGAGAGAGGACCGTTATTTCATGTCATGGTAAAATGAGGAAAAAAAAGTTTCTTTCTCTCTCTTTTGCTCTCTTTTCCATCCCCTACACTGACTCAATATTCCAAGAAAAAGAGGAACCTAATTAGTGTTGCCTGCTCAACCGAGTGTGAAAAAGTCTCTTAAAAATGGATGTTCTTTCATCATTGCATATCGTTTCCCATTAGAATAAATGAGAGCTTAATCAATAAAAAAGCAAGCACTTGTAATGATTAATAATAGTAAATGTCGTCATCAAAATCAAAGAGTCAGTCATGTGCTTTGGTCTAAATGCAGAGGTGTGCAAGGCCCAATCCCAATTCTACCCCTTACCCCTACACTTTCCCCTACCCCTCCGTTTGGCGCGTTCACGTGAAGGGCT
>JAUMHP010000082.1:4336078-4347804 GCA_032361065.1 Enteromius trimaculatus | reverse complement strand
TTAAAATAACTGTTTTCTGTGTGAAAATATTTTAAAATGTAATTTATTCCTGTGATACAAAGCATCATTACTCCAGTCTTCAGTGTCACATGATCCTTTAAGAAATCATTCTAATATGCTGATTTATTACTAGAATTTTCAATGTTGAAAACAGTTGTGCAGCAAAATATATTTTTTGGAACCTGTGACTTTTGCTTTGCTTTTGATTTCTGAAAGTCTGAAAGTGACACTCTGTATCACAGGAATAAATTACATTTTAAAAAATTTTGAACGGTAGTGTATATATTGGACAGAGGTTACGGTACACATGACAAATTTTGTCACTTTGAAAAATTTTCTGTCATGTTGTTTATCCATCTGTTAAATATTGTAACATTCAGTATTTTAAATAAAAGACCACTAAGTCCTGATCAAGCCCTGTATGGCTCTTTGCTCCCATCTTATTCTGGCCTCATATTTACAGTATTATGTCTCTCTCCTAGTCTCTTTTCACATTCTTTGGTAAACTTTTTTTATTTAGTTAGTTATTTGTCTTAGCTTTGTTCACTTCTAATCCCTTTTAAACTTGTTTCCCTCTGGAAACGTTTTTTTTTAAAGCATAGCGAAACAAATAGTTAGTTGTCAATGCTAAACATCTGTAAAATTCTGACTGACTTTTTGTAAAAGCACAACCTCTGATTGCATGTTTATACACTATAAAGGGAAACCAAAACTACTTTTATTGTAACCTTGTGGAACATGCTTTCACACTGAAACAGTTACTTTAACTCTCAAACCACTTCCACTGCAACACCATTCCACAAAGAGAAGGGAATGTGTCCTTGCCAACTAAAAGGCTGGCAAACAGGAATAAATAATATTATCAACAAAATGATACCCCCAAGAAACAAAAAAAGACTGCACACAGCACATATCAAGCACACTTTTGAAAAATGTCACAGATTGCAAACACATTTGCCAACTATGGCACAGTAGCAGCCAACCATAAAATTAATTTAAGGACAGTTTAGCTTTCACCTCAGTGTCACAACAGGTTCATGTGCAAGAAAACATGCAGTTTGTTTGTGGTTAGTAAAAAGATGCAGAAAGTCAAAGATGAGCGCGTGTTTGTCAGAAAAGGGATCATGCAGAACTAGCACTACAAAAAGTCTGAGGTCCTCTTTGGGGGCCCAAGAGGCCAGGAAGAGGGGGCGGCTCTACTTCTACAGCCAGAGAGGCTGTGCCAACAGGGCTCTTACCGAATGGAGAAGGGGAACTGTCCACCTGGAAAGGGCATAAATCAAGACCTACAAGAACCCAAACCAGATAAAACCAAATAATTATAAAACTGAAATGCAGAAAAAAATGATTCATGAAAAAAAGGAGGAGGATGCCAAGACAACAAATAAGGAAAAACACAGCAAACAAGGCAAAAATGCAAAATGCAAGTGTGAAAATGTAAAAGAGGAGATGCAATTGTAAAGACACAATTGCAGGTGTCCTTTCTGAGATTGTTAGAGCGTCTGCAAAGTGAAGAGAGAGGGGAGACTATCCTATGGACAGATCTAGGGACTACCTGATTCAGCGCCTGGCTTGACCAGGTCATCAGACAGCATTCCCAGGAGATCATCATCTGAATGTAGAACCAGCTCGGTTAAGGGATCCTCCACATTGGCTAGAGATCAAGAAGACAAGCGTTTCTGAGCACGAGCATCCATACTAATCACCAAGTGCTCTTCATTAAATGTTACCAGGTGCTAGGCGGTAAAACATATACTATGCGATGCTAGAAATGCGTTAACTGGACAGTCTTCTTGAGGATAGGGGTAAAACCTGTGTCACTTGGCCACAGATTGTATTTTCAAAACAAAGGCATGAACAAAACTATACACTGTGTTATGAGAAGCTCTGATTCAAAACCATGTAAGCTGCCTATGGAGCATTTTTAAAACTCTTTTGGTTGTAAATGATTCATCTGTGCATGTGCTGTCATGAAACATTAACTTTTTCTAACAACATTATCTCTTATGTCATACACTATCAACCTGTCCAGCAACAAATGACAATAATCAAATCATTCAGTCAGTTGCAATGGAAATCTCTCCCAAAATCATTCTACACCATAATAGGGGTGAAAAAATGACTGTAACATCTGCTTTAATGCAGACTTGTAGACTGTTACGAAACAACTCATTTAGTTATGTTCCAGTACAATTATGTAAATGATTTATCATTACCGTATAAGGAAGCCGAATTAAAAGGTTACCTATGTATAATGTAAACCCTGAGCCAGCTCACTAGATTTTAGAACAGAGTCATATTGTTAATGTAATATAAAATTGCTCAGGTTAATGTATCCAGCTTATACACTAAGAGTGAAATGTCCTCCCGAATAAAGAATTAAGATTTGCTCCCCGTCTTCCAATGTTTTGTTATATTCTTAAAGTAATATAACTAAAATAAAAATATAACACCACCCACCCCTAATTTAACTGATATACTATATCAGTATATTATATACTATATTATATAAACTGCAATATAAGTATTTTAAATAAATATAATTTCATTAGCATTAATTGCATAATGATGTATGCATAATATGATTCCCAAATCAAACACTTAACTAAAAGGGTTAAATGTAAGAATCTGCAGAGCAGAAAGAGAAGCTTCACTCTCTGGGAGATGAAAATCTCTAAGGACAAACAAGCGGCCCTGAAAGCCTTCAAATAGCTTTGTGATTGCTCTCCAAACGAATACGCACAAGCCTTATAAACACTGCACTGTGACTGCCAGCTTCCTATCCTCCCAGAGAGCTCCGGCAGGGAATTCAGAAAAGTGCTGGCAAATTGGGTTTTAAAAACATGTTAGGTTGGCTACTAGCAGAGGTCTGCTGGGTTGGGTGTAAATGAGGGTTGACAGAACTGAGGATAAGGAGAAATGGTGAAGAATGCGGCGTCTGAACAAGCTCTTCAGCCTATAAGAGTATGCAAATCAGGGCTGAAGAAGACACAAAATGAGCACATGGGGGCAAAAAAAGTTCATTTGTATGGTTCATTTTCTTTAGCCCCTGTGACAAAAGATAAACCGAGATGGTCTATAAGGCAAATCGCTGTAGCTACACTGTAGGATACTGCAGTGTAGTTGGGTTGTGTGATGCATTCAGTGTGTGTAGATGGGAAAGCGGGAGGAACGGTTATAATATGCATCATATCTCCCTGCAGAATTCACTGCAGTCTAAATGAGACCTGACTGGTCAGAGCAGGAGAAACTATTTAATCTCTAAACAAAGGCAAATCTCATCGGGGGTAGAAAAGTTTAATTTCTGCGGGCAGTACTCTGTGTGTGTGTATTTGGAAAATGTGTATGTAGACAATCTATGAATATAATTTCTACATTTAAAAATATGAAGAAATAGCAGAACATACGCAGCGGTGCTGCTTTAGATGACACTGGAGTGGAAGTGGCACTCAGAAGCGGGTCAGATAAAGGGTCCAGGAAGCTGCTGCTCTGTGATTTACTGTCTGCATGACTGGCTTCTTCCTCCACAAGCCCTGTTGCCAGAGCTGACTTGGTTTGTTTGTTTTTATCCAGAAGTTCTTTCCCAAAAAACGCCTCCTGTGACATAAACATGTACACACGTTAATAATGCACAAGCACTACAAGTACGTACTAGAGTTTCACATTCTCAAGAAAAAATGAGTTGTTTTTGAATGTTATGCAGTTACTCTCAGTTTATTTGATATTTTGCTGTCTAGATATGGTTTAGGTTCATCACTCAAAGTAAATTGATCACTTTTTTTTGCCCAATTGTGTTTTTTTATATCAAAAGGTTGCCACAGCGCACGTTTGTACCACTTCAGAATATCTAATAGTACCGAACTACCAATGTGATGACTCCCCGCTGTGTTAAAACATTAAAGGACTAATGTGCTGGAATTTAAATCATTGATTCAAGACATTCCTCTGGTGATGACCTTTATGTCTTACTTCAGGTTTGACAAACAGGACGCCTAAAGTGACAGCTGGTACAGTTAATGCCTCACTGCATCTCCACGTTAAGTATGATGGTCTTTTTAAGAGCACGAGTCAACCTTGCACAGCCTCACAAAATCCCTGATCGCTATATGTTATTCCTCAGATCAAACACATTCAGCTCTGATGTGAAGTCCTGACATGGACGCCTATGTTTACTGAGAGAACTAGTAATCAAGTAATTAGAAGACACTTATGTGAAGTGACTTATGTAGTACACTTATTACAGCTTTAATCCTCTGGAGTGGCTTGTGGTTGAAATAATGTTCCAGATTCAATACAAGTTACGCTCTATTGACAACATCTGTGGAGTACTCTCCTTTCCAAACAAAACAGTTTAGACTGATTTTTGTAAAAACAAGCAACATGGAAGTTAAGGGCAAAGACATTTCAGAGTTCCAGTTGTACATTAACTTAAATGAATACATTTTTACAAACAGTGTGCAAATTATAAATGAATCTTTCTGGGACTGACCTGCAGGTATGAGGGGAAAGCCTCCTCGAGTTTCGTTTTTTTCTTCCTGTATCTCTTCTTGACTTTCTCCAGAGGCTCGCTGACGATGGGAGTCACATCCACAGGAGTGTCTGGTTCATTCCAACCTGGTGAAAATATTAAGGCAACAACTAAGCATTCACAAAAAAAAAAAAAAACATGCATGAAGTACTGAGATGTCCAAACCATACCTTCTTCCTTTCCTGTGAAGTTCTCCGTAAGCGAGCTTGTGGAGTTTTTCCGACTGAGAGACCGCTTGCCTTTCCCCTGCCCTGCTTTGCTCCTCTGACGCACCATAAACCCACCAATACCTACAGAGAGACAATGGAATCCCAAAATTTAATTTAACTTAAAATAGTGTCTGGTAAAAAAAAAAAAAAATACAGCTGCTGGACCCCTAAACTAGGTGATGAATGCAATCAGGAATTAATAACGTGGGACCCTGACAGTGACGTCTTGACATTTATCTCTGTAACTCAGGATGACATATCAGCTTTGGGCCAGGAGAGGGTGATTCATCTTGGCTACATTCCTGGAGCAACCATTTCAGGTAAGTCTATTTCTGGTTGCACCACATTGGCTGAGTATGACCCAACAACCCCCACTTCACCACGGTCCACCGCAAGGATACATGCGTCTAGTGAAGACACTTGGGTTGATTTATGTACTGCAAGTAGTGAACGTTTTAATGGGAAGCATTAAGCAATGCTTCTATAAATCAACATTTTTTGTATGTATTCATCTATATCTAAAAAATGAGCCAGATTTGTTTTAGAATATTAACCCTGAGCAACAGTATTAGTGACACTTGCCTTAATCAACACCACTAAATAGTAAGTTTGGCTATCAAAGAAAGACATAGAGGCTAATAATGAACTCTTTTGACAAAAAAAAACTGTGCAAATACACATACATCTATACCGTATCCATTTTTTTTTTTTAAGAAATGGAAGGTAGTGCTTAAAAAGAACATTACTTTAAAGAGATTACTTCTTTAGTCAGAAAAAAGCTTAGAGAGAACGTTTTTTCCTGAGTTCTCCCTAGCAAGGAGCTTTAAAGAGCAAAGCACTGTGGGATGCTATTTAAGGTCCAGAATTTGCAGCCGCACTATTTCACAGTCCAGTGGAGCTGTCCTTTCCGATAAGTGCACCTTTCTCTCTCTCGCTCTCTCACCCGGTCTGTATGGCTTCCTCTTCCTCTTCTTGTTGCTGTCGCTGCCGTCGGCCCCTTTCAGGTGGTCATCACAGTGCTCACGCTCGGGGCTGGAGTCAGATTTCCCATCACAGTCCATCGGGTCACCCTCTGCAATGCGGCCAAACAACACAGAGCACTCTAGATGATGACAGAATATTCTTTAAACCGCACAAAGACATACACACAAAAACACAGCTTGCATGACTTACTAGACAGTCCGGTTCAGTAGTTGACATTAATAACCACAGAACACACACATACCATAAAATCAACACACACATTTGCGTTCAATGCTATCTGACTTGTATGAAGACCACAAAAACAAAGTAAGATAGAAACTTTGGTGACCTAAAATAACAGCAGAGTATTGTTTTGAGAAATGCGTGGCTCATTCCATACAAAAAAATGTAAAAATCTGCATTTTAATTCAGTTTGTACAAGAGATTATACAAGATATTTAAACATCAACAAAATGTTCCATTGTTTTTACATCTCCTTTATATGAGGTCCTCTATTTTAATTTAAAACATTGTTTGTGAGTTTCTAACACTAAAAATGTGTTGAAAATAGTAATTGTTCACAAATAAAATACCATTTTTGCCGCACAATGTGTTCTTCTTAATTAGGTGTAATTAAATTGAATCAACAGAATAATCATGCATTTCATTCTTAGAATTCAACTCTTAACGCTAACCCAGAAGCTGGAGATATTCAAGGTCTTTTGTTAAAAGTTATAAACTGAAATGTTATATATGATGCCTGGCAGTGAGGGGGTTAAACTTGTGGCCCCATTCCTCCCCATTACCCCCTGCCTGCTCTCTCAGACTGGCGCTCCGTTGAAGGGGTCGGCCATTAATTCAGTTAGAGCCGCCCAGCCTCTGATCACTGAAATGCCAAGGAAGGTATAATTTGCTGACTGCTGTTTTCAAAGACTCTCTTCTCTCTCCAAGTCAAATTCATTACATGGCTCACCTTCCTCTCTCTCTCCAGTCACTCCAATCTGTTTTCGACATTTTCAACATTTTTTTTTTTCATTTAAAATCTACTTTCTAGATTATTCAGACTTTTGTGGTTATGCTGAGCTGTGATGTCTGTATTCACAATTTGTTTTTTTTTTTTACTAAATCACATATTAAATGTGTGCAATGTTTTAATGTTAAAACACTTTTTAATATACAGACAAAAAATGAGTTTCTTGTAGTGTTCTGACCAACCCAGAACATTAGCACTGATTCAACCAATGGTGTGAATTTGGGGCAGTGCTAACTTAAAAAAAGGAAATCAATATTTACCTCTACTGTCATCAATGTCTCCATCCCTGAAGAGCTCAGACTGGGGGTCAGGAAGTGTCTGCAACACAGCCACACTGTTCTGATTGATGATCTTCAGCTTAAGTTTGGGTTTGGGTCGTCTGCGGCGAGAAGTCTGGACACATAAACTCTGGAGCTGACACAATCCTGACTCAGTAAGACACACACCATCCTGAGTGTAGGTTCGCTGGAATTCTGGCACAGAACAGAACACAACAATGATGACTGTTGCTCTGACACTTCAGCATTTTATATAACATAACTGTTATGCAGCAAAGTTATATGAAACCAAGCATTAATACCATTTTCCTTGACTTTCGGAAGAATCTGTACCACTGCAGGAGGTTCGCTGATGTCCACGAGCTTTGTCACTGTGCCGCCTTTAACACATAAGCTTGACTTATTTCAGGTTAACACTGCATATTCAGTCATTTGTTTAGTTATTTATTGATAAGATGACAGTCTGGAGCCATTAAAGGCAGATTACATTAACTGCTGCTTAATTCACATGAACAGGTTGCAGCTTGATTTAAAATTCAGCCCATCTGCTTTTTTTAACGAACCACATTTTGCTGGAACAAAGTTTCATTGACCAAAACACTCTAGTGTCCATCTGTTACAGAAAAATTGGGCATCAATATGCACCTCATACAGGAACCAACAAGAGACAAGTCCTGAAGCGCATTCACCTGAAGTGGCGATTAGGGCATTATTGTTCACCCAGGCAGCAAAAATCTGATTTTTTGGCATATCCAAATCAAATCTGTTTAGTTCTTTGTAGTTTGAACAAACAGATCGAGGCAGTTTGTGGCTCTTACCAGGTGTGGGCATGGTGTGCGTTTTACATAGACAGCAGTCAAAGCCCTCATCTGCAGCGCTCTCCACCTCTTCATCAGAGTTTAGCCCCTGACAAGAGGCATGAACCCACCTGCAGACCAAACGTCACAATTAGACCGTATTCGCAAGCAGTCAGCCATTAAGAATGTCATAAAGCAAGCAAATATCACAAGCTCAACATGATGAATATTTTCCCCTATCAACACCTGCGTTTATTCATGTAATAATCTACTGCTGAGCTATTTCCCAGGAAGCTATTTTTTTCCACCATCATGGCTTTTGGCATGAAGGAATGCCACCCACCTGTCACACTGTCGGCACTGTAGGATGAGCTCTTCCTCTCTGTAGCTGCATGTGCACACGGGACAAACTGTGAGACTCGCACACGGGCCACATTGTGTGTAGTTATTCTGCCACTCACAGCCCAAGCCAGGCGATGTGGCTCCGCATTGAGTACACAAAACACACCTGATGGAGAACACCACAGTTACACACCGATATAAGATACACGAGTGTGCAAATAGACATTATCCCACAGATTCTTTTAATCATAAATGTCTAAATCCATCATTTCACACTCATTTTGTGGCCTTTCTGTGAATGGACACGCCTCTTGTTTGCACAGGTTTAGCATTGACTGCACTGCCTTAAAAATAAATATTTAAATGGCTCCAATCCATGTAAAGCTCTGCATGAATGCGCCACAATGCAACGCAAACCTGGCTCTGTTTGAATGAGGATTACATTTGACATTACGGCAAATATGTAGGAAATCCCTTTAGATCTGGTTTGAAAACAGCTGCTAAAGATCAAGCGAGTGTTAGATGGGTAGAGAAAAAGAGAGATATGAAGCTAACAAAGAAATAACGTTAAAGCACTGAGAGCGGTTGTGAGATTTAAATGAAAGAAGCTGGCATAGCTTCTGTAAAGAAAATGGAATAATGTTGTATAATAAAGGTTATATTTCACCTCAAAATCAAGAGAAAGCACTAAAAATGGGGGGATGCTTAGGATCAAGATTTTGCATTCCTCACAAATAAGTCTACACGACCAATGCACTATATTACAAGTGTTCTTACAAGCTTTCTATGAGATACAGTTTGTTATGTAAAACGTCTTAAAATTAATACATTTACTAAATATGATTTGCAAATGCAAAAGCTACTTTGCATTTATAAAAACAGAATATATTTGCAGACTCAATTTACAAACAATTTCTATTGCAAAATAAGGCACAACAATCATTAAATCTGCATTTGAAATCAAATCTACATATGTTCGTGGATTTTAGTGTGCCTGTTTTAAGACCGTCTGCCAGCCATCATTTACATATTAGTGTTATCTATGCATTCATTGTTCTTGAATCAAACACTTGTGAATCATATTTTGCAAATATTCATTTTGAAACTACTGTAGCTCCATATTTAAAGTTTACTCTCCAACCAGCATATTCAACAGGACAGGTCACATTCATTTAATACATGCAAGAAAACAATGGTGTTCATTTATGAGATTAATATGGGCTTGCAAATAATCATGAAGGTTCAAAAAAAAAAAAAAAAAAAAAGATGAAGACAGAACTATGCAAGTACAAACTGGGCTGCAGTCCAAAGCTGCATCTAATTTTAGTGAAGACTTCTGTTTGTTTGTGTGTGTGTACATACCACTTGCACTTCCAGCTGCCTTTGGGTACATTCTGCAGTGGTGGGTCCAGACAGTATGTGTGGTAGCTAATGTCACAGTCATCACAGAGCAGCAAGCGCCCGGGGTCACTGGCCTGCCCACATGCCTCACACACTGTGCACTCCAGACAGCGCCAGCCTTTACTCAGCACCACTTTTGTGATCTACAACAGACACACACACACACATACGAACTTAAGGTCAAAAGTCACAGGTCAAGCACAAGTTTACAGGGAAATGTAGGGTTATATATTTAGCAGGATATAATCTGAATGGATATAAGAAAGACAAAAAACACCGTAAGATGTCTCTGGAGTTAGAGGTATTTGTCAGATGGATTTGTTGGCATTTATAGATCAATGTACGTGGGTGGGGATAAATCAATCCAACCACATCATCCTGTACTAACAAATGTGTCCAGTCTGCCTGCTGTTCACTAGCACCTTTGTACTCCACTGGGGTAAAGAGGCCATTTGATGCATATTAATTAAAGAACATTTCCAGAAATGCTTGACATGACAATCTGATAACCCTATTTGAACAACTGTACATTTTTATTTGAACAGAATAAGAATCATTTACTCTGCCGCATCATTCCAAATGATTTTTAGTGCTTCATGAAGCAAAACAGTTATTCATGGTATGCTTTCTTTATACATAGTAACCAGAGGCTGTCAAATTTTAAAAGAGCACAGTGAAAGTTGTCCATAACCCATCGGGTAAGTTCACAGTCTTCATTATAAAGTTAATTCATCCAAAAAAATGAAAGATCTTAGAGATTTCAGTGCCTCCATTAAAAGTCCACAGAACCAAAACTTGAAGCTTCAAAATAATCCATATCAATTGAGCAGTTTAATTAAAGCCTTCTGAAGAGATACAATTACATACGATGAACACATTTATTTATCAATTTATTTTTATGCACATTGATCAATGCACTTACATGGAGCACTTCAAAACAGAAGTTCAACTGTACTTGCTTGGCATGAGAACGGATGAGGTTTGTACGGTTGACCATTTTTGATGTGTTCTATGTGTGTGCACTGACAAATGTTTGACGACAGCCTAAATTACATTTCTTTATCAGATAAAGCAATTGTGTCTGTTCAGAAAACTTCATACGGATTTCTTTTACAATGCCTTTTCAAAATGTATTGAGCTCAAAGTTTTGATTGTGTAGATTTTCAAATAGAGGAAATCTCTGCGTTTTGAAGATAATCAAGATTTTTGGGATTAGAAAGACATGAGGGTAACTAAACGATTATAGAATTTTTGCATGAACTAACCCTTTAAGTCGTTACTTAATTACTACAGCCCTAAATGTCATTCAAACATGCGTAGATTCCAACATAGTATATTACTATGTGTTGCACCAGGTTTGACAATGAAAAATTAGCAATCATGAAACACTGTAAGAACCAATGACATCTAAAGACTTATAATTCCAGTCTGTTCACCAAACAAAGCAATCTGATTTGCTTTAGAAGACTATAAAAACATAGCACACTATATGTGCTACTTTTATAGCTGACCGTATAAATCTTCACCCACTTTCATTCTATGGAAAAAAATGCATTTTATCTCTTGTATTATACGGAAAAATTGATTTAGAACCACATGAGGGTGAATTAATACCTGAATTTTCATCAATTATCTTTAAATAAATGTCCTTGTTCTAGGATAAGAGCAATTATCTTCAGCAGCTGGGATTGTTAATAGTCAGCTGCTTGCACAGACCAATGGATGATTGAATGAAAGGCAGACAGCTCTTTCACAGGTGCTGGGCTCAGACATCAGAATGCATGACACCTGGTGATGACATTTGGCTGTTGGATGCTAGATAAAAAAAAAAATCTATATACATGCACACCTTTAAGTTGTGCACATTTATGAAATAGATATTTACAAGCTTTACATTTTGATGATACAAACCACGTTTGAATTTGTTGTAAATGTCTGAAAATCTGCACCTGTGGATATCTATCAGCTGAATTCTAACAAAAAAAACAAAGAAGAAAAACTGTATGTTGCTTGGCAACCTTAAACAGCCTGCAGATAAGCTAATGAAGTACATTATAGATTCCCAACAAAAGGTAGGGAAAGGCTTAAGTGTTTCCTCAGGTGACACTTAAGCGGATTCAAGGGGGCACAAAAAAAAAAAAAAAAAAAAAAAAAAAAAAAATATATATAAATATA
>JAUMHP010000082.1:4315829-4326381 GCA_032361065.1 Enteromius trimaculatus | reverse complement strand
ATTTCAATATTTCAGGCTTTCATTAACATATACATACTTATTATGATATATACATACACAAGCATAGTTCAAACAGGGTAAACCCAAAAGCTCAAACTTACAAGACACGCAAGAAACAAACCTTGTTGGTTTTTGCGGAGACTCAAACATGCTAGTTTCAGCCACAACAAATAAAGCTGTGAAAAAAAAAAAACCTCACTGGTACTCAACTGTCAAGCGCGATAGATCTTTCCTTTACCATATTTGACATGGTCTATGTATGTGCATCAAACTATCTAAACTGTAGCTGCTCATTACATAAAGAGATTCTGTCTTTATGAACACTTTGAAACATCATAGTCATGGCTGATTTTCAACTGAAATCTTTTTTTCATTTAAAATACATTTTTCATTAAAAATATTTCAGTACCTAATGACAGATTTGTTTTATTCCTGGGTGAACTTACTCTTATGGTTGGCATTGTCAGCTTACACACCTGCATTTGCGTACTCGAATAGACTACAGTATATATCAGGCCTAAGCCCCAATGGCAGCTTTGGTATGATGTGCCAATCAGATCAATCATACTGAAAGCATTCCCAAAGTGAAATGCCAAGGTTTGCATCAGCGAGACAGCAATGAACCCACTCTAATCTTTGTTTCGAAGAATGCTTAGATTAATTGTACTTTGAAGTTTACTCTACTGGGCACAAAGACACAGCAATGCCAGGATTCATTTAGATTTATGACAAGTTAGAAGGCCCTAAAAAGGAGTTCTTAGCATCCTCCCTGCTCCAGAGCTCAAAGGGGAAATGGGTTTGTGCTGTGCTTTCCAGCTCAGTGAGCAGTTATCCGAATTACACACCTCCAAAAAGACTCCTTTATGTTCCACTAGCATAAACCCCTGGCTCTGGAGCCAACTCCCAGCCCCCTCTCTCCCGGGATACTGTGAGTGATGTATTTGAGAAGGGCAGTGGGGGGATTGGGAGGCAGGAGAGAGAGCAGGAAAAAAGAATGAGTGAGCGAAGCAGAGACTGAGCCAGAGAGAGCACAGTAAGAGCCTTTCCATGTTAATTAATACACGCTACGCTCTGGCACTAATCAATGTGACGAAGGAACATGGAGAGCAAAGGAGTAATTACTGTGTGGCTGAAAACTGTGGATCATAGACAGAATCCTAAAGAGACCGAGAAAAAAAAAAAAAAGAGCCAAGCAGCAAGAAAGAATGACCAAAAATCTGGAGTTTTACCTGCTTTACCCTTGGCCTTCCTGGAGAGAACTTCCGCTTTGAGATGGCTGGCTTTCCCATGCCTATCTTGGGTGTAAGAGGGAAGAAGGTGGTGTTAGAAACACTGGGGCTGTATCCAGCCAGATTCAAGCCATGGGTAGGCGTCTGGCTTTGAGACGTCTCTCTCGGTGAGGCTTCAGTGGACAATGGGGACTGTGTCAACTTGGTTGAGCCCTCGGAAGACAGTCCTGGGGAATGCTTCAAGACGAGGCTCTTGTCCTCAATGGGAGAGCTGAAACTGAAGAAACTGTGGTCGCTGACAGGTGTAGTGTTCATATCCACAGTAGGACTGCACTCTGCAACCAGTGGGACACTATCAGGCTCAGGTAAAATACAAGTGACATCAGGAACAGCCACCTTCTCCTCTTCGTGCTCTTGTTTGTCTTGCTTCTGTCCCTGCTCAGTTTCCTCAACAGCACTCTGAGATTCTGGGACATCTGTCATACTTTTATCCTTCATACTGGAGGGGTCTAAGGGACAGACATCCATGGGTTCTTCCTCTTGTGCTCGAGAGTGTTTGGGGGAAGTTTCTTTGGTTGGCAAAGCAGGAAGAGCTTTTGAAACGTCTGCTTCAGGTTCATCCTCTGTAGTATCAGGAAGCTTATCCTCCGTTTCCTTTCCCATTTCCAAAGCACCAATGAGACTGTGTTCAGGGTTATGGTCTTCAGTAGTGGACAATGCCTGAAAGGAGAGGGGGGGTACACCCACTAAAGTGGCAGAGCAAGGAGGAGGCTCAGAACCCTCTGTCAGAGTGACAGTAACCTGGATCTCCTGGGCAGGTTCAGCAGCTGTGCAAGAAAACAAACACACACTAAAGTGTCTGTGGCTAAAAAACACTTCACTGCATGGACATGATGATCTGACTAATAGAAAAACTTACATGACAGGAACTCTTCTGGCACTGTAGGAAGTGGACTAGTACTGGCCTCTGGCTCTAACGCCACTTCCTCCTCAGCCTCATTTACTTCCTCAGCAGCCATGAAGACATCTGGAAGGGAAAGGGAAGTGTTGAGTTGAACATCCACGAAGATCAATGAAACTAAATAAATAATTTTCTATTTAATTTATTAAAATAATTAGTGACATGAACATGCCTCTAAAGAAAACCCTCATTAACACAATAAAATTCATTAAAATAATCTCTTATCTATGAAGTTTGGTTGTCATAATCTTTTAATAATATTTTCTAATGAACAATGTGTACATTTACACATATTCAAGACATAATGCAAACATTATCACTTTACTCTGATGATATTTTCAGAGTCATTAAAGTAAAACTTTTGTTGAAAATTGTCGTTATCTTGGACACTTGTCATTGACTCACTGTTTCCCTGAATTAAAATAAATTGCTTGTGTTTGGTTGACAGAACTCCAATTATCTTTGCTCAAACTGCATCACAACATGCATCAAAGAATCTGACACACAGAATACTGGACCAACAGTTAGTAAACTGCTCGAAATAATGAAACAGCAGGTCTCTCCATTACAGCTACATTCAAATTGATTTTTACTGCTTTGCTTTAACAGAACAACAATTTTCCAATCCTAAATTGCAATTAAATGCACGATTCATCATTTGTTCTCAATCGACATAGCATGACTGATCAGAGAATGAACGGAGCAACTAAAAAATTTCCACTATCATTAACCTGTATTTTTCTATATCCATCATATACGTCAAATTCAACAGTGTTCTATTTGCCCCCTCCTCCACCATACATTTACACTTCCCTCACTCTGAACAGGGAACAGGAATACGATATGGCTCACGTCCAGTGTAGACACGGTGTTACATACGTAGGATTTTAAACTTTGAAGAATACATTTACGCAACAACAAGCTAAACTGATAGGCTGTAGGTTGGATAAATGAGAACCCACTAAAACCAAACTATTACTATGTTTTTTTTATGGCTTATTTACTGACTAAAGTACAGCATCTCATGCTCAAATGTAATATATATATATATATATATATGATCATGAAATGCTGTACTATTACAACTGTAATAGGTGTTGATGTGTAAATGATAATGGCTGTTATATTGCAGATATTACAATTTTGTAATAAATCCTCTTCATAACAGAAGTTAGGTTGGTTGCAGTGTCCTGATGACATCTCTACACTTACAATCCACTACCAGCACAGGGAAGATGAACGTCTCAATGGTTTAGAGCTCCCAGGTATTTTTAGCCCAGGCGGACAAGTCACGGTCTAGAGAATATCTTCCCCTCCCCCAGACTGCTGCGCTACAAAGAACGCTACAACAAATACTCGTATCTACATATACCTACATAGATGCACACATACATGTACATCACCTCTGTCTTCTGTGACATACTGTATTGTCCAATCACTAGCAAAAAGTGCATAACTCAGACTTTTCCTTAGCAAGCCACTTGATTTGATGAATCCTACTATACTTAGTAAAAAAAAACAAAACTAAATTGTTAAAATTATCGGTTTGATAATTTGACAGTTGTACAGTTAAATTACATAAATGTATCAACTGCGCTCATTTTAGTTACAGATTTTCATTATAATTGCAGGAACATAATTAAAGATAATATTATCGTAATTTCCACAGAAATAAAATTAAAAAGTTAAATTCATTTTTTATTTTATTTATTTTGGGTTTTTTCCTCGCACTTAAAACAGAAGAAGAGAATTTCGCAGACCTTAATAACATGATGTTAATATTTCGTTTTTTAAATATACTGAAAAGAGATTCTCTGCCAACAAAAGAGGAGAAAAGAGATCACATATTTTAAAATATTTTAAGATATCTTCAAGTGTGAGCGTTACTTCTTATTGAGACCTATTAAAAACAACACAAAATTAGAAGTTTTTAAAAAAGCTACTGTATATTGTGGCCCTCAAAAAAGTGCATTTCACCACTGGGGAAGGTTAAAGACTAGTTGAGCTGCTCAGTAGAGACAGCATGTAAACAAGCCTCGGGGTACCTCAGTGGACATGCAGAGTTCAAACAAGAGGAAAGGCCGCTGAGGTCACAAGGCATTGATGCGCAATGACTACAGTATGACTGGACAGACAAGGAAGAAGAGAAGATTAAAACAGGATACCGACATATTCGTACTCCATGGAGCATAGCAAGTCTGCTGTCTGGCTGATTCTGCACACTGATCCTGGCTTTCAAACACCTATTATTGCTGATCGGGTACGCCTCGGGGGCTGCAAACTCCCATAAGCCCTCGCACTGACTTCACTCATCAATACTCACCTGACAGTGTCACCTGGCAGCATTGCACACTGCCTGAGAGCAAAGCAGATGAACCTAAAGGATTTACCATTCCCACTGTGGGTATGACATCAGACGGGCTCTAGCCTCCGGCCTAAAAGATTAACACTTCATAGCATCATGAAAGAAGCAGATCTCAAAGCAGCTATGCAGCAGCTACAATCAGCCATCTGTGCTCAGGTGATTGTGTTGTTGTGCAATGGGTCATGTGAGTAAGCATGACGGTGGTTCTTTTCAACCGTGTCAGGATGAATCACTGATGGCATCACGCATCTATGGCAACAAACAGACTTTAGATTGGTGGTGGAGTCAAATTACTACAACGTTGGGAAAATACTCCCTCTAACATGTGTTCATCTGACTAAAAAGGTTCTATAATTACCGACCAATAATGTACGTAAGATGTGAAAAGTAAAACAACACTAGATCACTCCTTTTTACTAGTCAACCAGACATCCAAAATACCTCAAGTTAATAAAGCATCATCGATTGTTTCTGGAAAGTACAGCACTGAGTCTGTCAGAAGTCCAACTGCCACATTCATGCATTTTAAATTGTTATGTGTGACTCAATGCAGGGCTCTAAACTAACTTTTTGCACTGGTACTCATTTCTTTCTTAGGATAATAGTATGCTATTTTAATAGTAAGCAGTAAGCAATGCAAGACTAATTGCTCTCTGCTTTTTTGCAGAAAACAAACAAAGAAAAAAACACTTTGCCAAACTCACATTTAAGCAACATGGCAAATCAGCAACAACATCTGATATATGAAAAAAAAAAAAAAAAAAAAAAAAAAGAAATGGTGTGATAAAATTTGAATAAACGGCTGCTAATGCATCTGTTCATACTGACAACCATCCGCATTTCACCAGTGCAACATATTTTTTTTGTACAGAGAGATGTTTAATCTCCTTTTCTACTGAACTGTGACGAAACCTGGCAAAGCCATACAATCTGCATGTTTTGGTCACTTCCTTAGATCTTCTGCTTTTGTATAAAACTTGAACAAATAACAAAATTAATGAATTCAGTATTATCATGAACTCAGAACAGTCTCTCATTTCTGTGCTCTTGAATTTGGTAGTGCTTTTGTAGTTCCAAATGTATCTTGTCCATGACAGAAACACTCCACAACTCAATCCAGCATCTTGAAAAGCCCAGTGGTGTGAACATGTTCAAACCACCTATCAATTATAATATCCACGAAAAGTTGAAATAAGATGCTTGTTTATACAGGGGTTAAAGCTGGTCAGCGACTGCATTTTTTCTTGTTCTGTCTTTACCATTCTCTTTGTTTTTGTTCTTTATTTTAGTGTTTACATGAATAATTTTCTTTTTTTAATTCTAACCATAAATGTTTATTTCACTGAAAACTGTATTTATTATTATTATTTCATTATTTTATTTTATTGTTATTTTTTATATATAACAATTCTTTTCAAATTAATTTGTTCAAGTCTGTGCTGTGGTATTAATTGAAACTGACAATTATGAAATTCCACTAGAAACGATAAACTATGAAAATTCTGGTGTCGTGACAACCCTAGTATGTACGTGTGCATGTGTGCACTCAGTGCGTGTTTATCAGGAAGTGGGGGTGTGGTAAGGTTGGTTAACAGGTGGGCGTCTCTGTCTTGATTAGAGCTGTCTCTCTTGGGGGCCCAACAATGGGATGATTGCTTCCTCTAGCTGCTGGCAGTGGCCCAGTGCATTGCTGATGGCATGACTGGCTTTACAAAGAGCCTTTACAGCCGGGTCTGATTGTATCCTTTTCTGCCAACCACATGCCAACATATATCAACACCCCACCGCAGGCCCACAGGAAGAAAAAAATCACTGGTAATAAGGTGCAGTTGTAACCACTGCAAAGGCACATGGGAAATTTGTCTCTTAGCCATCCGGCTACAGGAAGAGTCCATTCTTATTACAAATCCTAATAAAGGGCCCAAAGAAAATAAGATTTGCTTTTAGCTTCCAGTGTGTCGATGATAGGTCACCAGCTGGGACTGAGCACAGGAAGCTCACAGGTGATTTGTTTCTTTCTTTGGTTGCAGTTTTTAGAGAGATAAAGTGACAAAGTGCAACAAAAAGAGTCATTTAGTCATTTCTCCTTGGCAGCCTCAAAAACTGGTCTACATTAAATTTATAATATGATGTTTTTTTCTCAGGAAAAACATAATGAGAAAAAGTTATGACAAAATGAGAGGTAAATGCAAAAAATTTAAACTCTAAAAAGGCAAACAGAGTCATTTTAATTTTATGACTTAACACTGTACTAGATAGGGAGAATGTGTACATGACGCTCATTTAAGGCATATTTTAGAAGATGTGGTGGCAGTGTTTCTCAACCTGCTCACACGCTCAGGTCTCAGGCTGAACTGTTAAACGCACTGTAATTACAATCAGTGACAGCAGAGAGCTCATGCCTTACATCCTTATCAAACTCAACAGCATCTGTAACAGTCATGAAGAGTGCTTAACATCACAAGAACCGGCCTGCAGGACCTTACAAGTGACACACACAGAACCGCAACCGTCGACAGAGTACACAGCAAAATAAACTAAGCTACACACTCCTTACAAGGAGAGTTGGTTTTTAAACATTTGGGGCCGGTTTCCCGGATAGGGATTAGATTAAGCCAGGACTAGGACCTTATAATTTAGGACAATGGAGAATTTTTAGAAGCATGTCTTACAAAAATGCATTATCTGTGAGCATTTTAAGACCAAACAACGACAATAATGTATTTTAAGATATCTCCGTGCAAGCCTTTTCCAGTTTAGACAGCTCCTAACATTTATTTTAATCTAGGACTAGTCTTAAACCCTGTTCGGGAAACTGCCCCGTAACCTCTTAAATATAGTTCTTTCACAGCAGAACTGACTTGTAATTTGTAAAAGAAATTAAAATGCATGATAATAAAGAAAAATAAAAAAAATCTCTAGACTTGCTGAACAAAAAAAATCTGAACCCTAAACACACAAGTGCACTGAGTACAGATGCAAATGTGATCCGATAAATCATTTCAAGAAAAATATACATAATTACATATTGTATACCGTTTAAATATTTTAATTCCCTTGAGATAAATATTTTGCTTTTATTCATTTTTATTTTATTGATATTAATAATAAGTAACAGAGGTTGACTGATGACTGAAAATACATATATTTGAAAAATTTCATATTTGTTTTGAAACGTGATACAGTGCGCGCTGCAAAGAGAGCTCACGCCGCCTTGAGAGAGCACAATACGGACTGCGCTGACATTTGCACATTTAAAACACAGACATATCAATATGAAAGTAATTAATTTGTTGACTGGATGCTGCATTGGAGAAAGAACAGCAGTATGTTTGCCGACAAAGCTCAGAGGACGCTAACATTAAGCAGTACATCAAGCAGTTAAATTAATGTGGCAAAAAATACAAGCAAGTCCGAGCCAAGTGTTTCATGTCATGATTGTTAACATAAATTTGACCTGAGCTTGAGTGCTATTTGTCAGAGCCTGTCACTGAAAAAAGTGACATGCCTTTGCAGTGGTGTCAGAAAAATGAAATTAATGCATTTTCCACTGCTTCATGCGACCACATCCAGAACTCTACAACGCCACTGACTGTATGGATAACAACCCAAGCAGATCAGTATCAAGTGCTGGGAGACGTGTACTCACCCTCAACTGGCTCTGGGTCAGTGAACAAAGCCTCCTGGCTGCTGACGGGCTGATTGTGCCTGCTCTCCTCCTCTACCTGCTTACACACTCTGCAGGTGTACCCATCTTGCACATGGGTGTCAGGGTCAGCACCCTCCTGCTTCTCACAGTCCACATGAACCCATCTGCTTGAGAAACAAATAACCATCTGTAATGAACATCAACCACTTTTACCTAATGCTAATTGTTAACCTGTAAAATAGAGGAATTTCCATTCTTAATACAAATGAAAGCTCTATGTTCAGCACCTAAAGCAAAAATCTTTATTTGAGCTATACATTTCATTTACCATGTTGCACACAAACATTTCTCACTAGAAATTAGGGCTGCACCGATCCGATATTAGGATCGGATATCGGCCCCGATATTGAAAAAAATAGCAGGATCGGGGATTGGAAAAATTAACAGATCCACAGGCTGATCCAGTTGTTTTTTTTTTCTTCCTCCGTCGCAGCCAGTTACTGTAAATATAGGTTGCAGCATTACAGCAGATGCTACGTGATTCCTTAGCAGCACGTAATATGTTTATAATGTTTGGTAACTTGTTTGATTACTATTGTATGTTTGACCAATACACTTTTGTTTCTACTACTACATTTTATTTATTTAAATTTATTTAAGAAGTTTTATTACATACCATTTTCGATTTGAATGCACAATTGTTCTTTAAATAACAAATACATAAGCAGTCAATACATTACATCTGTTTTGTCTTAGTTAGGAAAGTAATGTTTAGTTAGGGAAGTTTGGTGTCTTTATTTTCTTCTACATGGTGGAAGGAAAGTATGAGGTGGAAGGTATGCGGTTTATAATATTAATTCAACAATGGTATCGGATCGGTATCAGGTATCGACAGATATACAAAGCCCAGGCATTGGTATCGGGACTGAAAAAGTCGATTGCTGCATCCCTACTAGAAATCAGATGTTGTTCACAAAACGAGCTTTGCATTGTTTTCCATTAATAACCTAGACTCTGACGAAGTCTATAGTATACCCAAGACATGTCACTTGTATGGTTTTGAATGAGGAAAAATGAATCGCTCAATAGGGTTGCTCTTTCGCATGAAGCATGTTTCTGAGGAAAAGAGTTAATCGCTAACTGGAAAAGTCATGGCATCACTGCATCCGCCGTTAGAAGTCACAGTTGCTATAGAACGGTCAACGCTCTGAGACAGGTGCTTAGGACTGTGCATGCGCACTGGCTGGTCTAGCGTAACAAATACGCTTTTTTTTAACACATTTTGAGCAAAATAAACAATATTATACCGCTACTGTCAGATTTCTTTTGTGATTTTAATTATTAAATATAATCGTAGGATTTGTGAACAGTTCAAGGGAATTTGATGTCTCTTGGATGATCAAGAGGTGTTTCAAAGATGGCTGCTGAGTCAGATGACTTGTCTTAAAAGGATTTTGAGTCTGGACATAGTCTAATCTGTCCCACCACAATTTTTTGAGTTTCTGGTTCAACCAATAGGTCTGGACTATCCATTTGGTCAACCTACGGCAGATGGGGGGTGGGAGTATTTGGGAAATATGACTGAAATTCAACTCTTTATCTGTGTAACACCACTGAGGATGCTTATGGAAACACACATGATGCAACAGACAGGGTGGATACAGAGAAAACAAGGATATGACTAGTCAATGTCATAATGGTTAGTGGTTAGGAAGCAGCCAAAACAATACTACTAAAAAGTTGTACTACCTCGCCATAACTATCTAAGCTTATTAAATGCAATGAACTTTGAACTAATTATGTTAGTCACAAACTGAAACTCTGAATGCATGACAGATGAGATCAGATCGGCTGTTGTGTAAAGATCCCATCCACATTCATTACACATGATGGGGCACACAATTACATGTTTGACCCATGGTCAGTTCTCAAAGCAAGAGAATCAAATCAATCTGCCATACAAATTATATGAGCATCTTTTCATTCACAAAGACATCATTGAGCCACTCTCTAAAGCTGCACTTCAATTATAGACAAATAGATCACTTCTCTATTGGTTAATCACAGTGTTTGAAGCCTGCAGAGAAGTAATCAACTATTATTTATTAACACTGACTGAGTCTTCACAGTAATAATAAAAACACCTGAGCCTGAGACATGCTAAAATACACCATATAGTAACAGCTATGAAGCTAAATATCTCTTCCCCATATAGCAGCATGTACATGTCCGAAATGACATCAAGCTCTGCAGTAATAATATGTATGTGTTAGAAACAAATACAGAAATACTCTCCGTTAAAAAACATGACCTTAAAAAAAAAAATAAATAAATAAAAAAAATTAAAA
>JAUMHP010000082.1:4299163-4315729 GCA_032361065.1 Enteromius trimaculatus | reverse complement strand
TTATTATTTAAGCAATATCAGCAGAAAAACACTGTGTTTTATCTGCGGTTGTTAAAAAAAATTGTATTAATCTAAAAAAGTTTAAAAAATGAGTTAATCCGCGGATCACGTGCGTTCCGAACCGTGGGTCGTTATCCGTACGGATCACGGATCAACCGCGATCCGTTGCACCCCTAATATATATATATATGCAAGCAAAATACAATTTCAACTGCTTTACACTTGTTTACTTGCAACACGGATAAACTCAGCTTGAGTCAAACAGAAGGAAAGCATTCAATATTCAATTAACATTTAGAAGCTAAACACTGCAATGCTGAAAGATGCATTTCCATAATAAAATAAACTTTTTATTGAAAGTATTGCAGAAAATATTACAGCATTACAGCAATAGGTCCCTTGTGAATGTGTGATACTGTCACAGCTGAAGGGGTAATTTCCTACCTCTTACAAGTGCAGCATGAGTATCTGTCCAGAGGGTCGCCAGAGTCCTGATTCTGCCCACAGATGAGGCAGACCAGCGCTGAGTCATGCTGCTGTTGACATCCTTCACACATTACACCATTAGATGACCACTGGCCGTTAGGCCTCACGCCACACTGAGCACATGTCCGGCAGTTCTGCAAAAAACACCACACAATTCACTGCAACATCATTTAAAGTTATACATCTTGGTTATACACGATGATAACTGCAAACCCATTTAAAGGTCAACATGAAATAAAAGATCATTTGACCAAGATGATTGGAGGTCTTACTAGTTTAGAACAACATGAGTTTGATAAATGAATCACAATTTTTTTGGTGAACGATCTCTTTCAGTATAGAATTCATTAGTGCACATTACATTAGTTTTGATATGATAGTATATTGATATATTAATATTTAAATAAACTGTAAATAAAGTAAAGCAGTCATGCCAACAGTACAGTTGTGTAAACAGTACCACAAGCCCTACAACTGCATTATATGTTTATATAAGCCAGTATTGTTACTGTACCAACTGCTTCAAGTATTATGAATGCTTCAAATTGTGAAAAAAAAATGCCAGACAAGAATTCACATCTGAACAATGATACTTGAACCTCAACAATTGTGAACTACAAACTTCATGGCCTCTCTTAAATCAATTTGGATTGAGCTCCAGCATAATTACGGCTATATAAATCCTCAAAATCCTGTTCATCAGTCTGCAACAGCTCTCAATAGGAGCAAAGTACCGGGAAATTTCATGTCAATTAAAAAACATACATAAATAAAAGGCACTTCAATCTCATCAAGTGCAGCATTGCCGCATTCTGAAGAGGGGCAAGTATCAGCTCTAATAACCACCCACAGACCCTTAGCAGGAAATCCAAGCCCTGCCAAGCCTCTGATGATGGACAGACTCCTGTGCTGAATCCTGGGTGACAGGTGGGGCTTCTTTGACACCTCCACAAAGTGATAATATGGGTCCAAGTGTAATTTCATTCAGCTTATTCTGCTTATGTGAAAGAATAGAAATTTAGGGGCCTACTACCAATCTGACTACAAACTCGATTTGACCCTCTTTTGCATACTACACATTGATAAAAAAGAGCTTTTATTAATTGCAAGCTTGAACTTGATTGGCTGACCTCATGCTATTATAGTAAGGTGCACAGATTTATAAATCAATCAACACAGAATCTAACGTTATGTTTAGTTACCAAAGTGTCCATACCAAAGTATATAGTCTTCTATAGACGAGATGAACATATATTCCACAACTCACTCATACAACTCAGGCTTCAAAGTGACGGTACAGAAAAAGTGCATTAAAACCGTCTAGCAAAGCATGCACATTAGGAATAATTAAACTAAAGTGTTTTGGAGGCAATGAATTCATCATGGAGATTCAATCAAGCTCCAACATCAATGCATAGGGAATATACAGTATGCTGGTGAGATGCACTCTTCAATCTCACAGTCCATAAACATACCAAAAAGAAGGAGGTGTGTGTGCTGTGAGTTACAGGCTCAAAGCAGAAATGAAAGCATTGTGTGCCTCTACTCACAGCAGGCTAGAATCACTGTCACAATGCTGGTTGTAGTCCATACAGAAATACAAGCTTACCTTGCACCTCCAGCCATTGGTGGGTATTGTGTCCATGACAGGCTGCAGGCAAAAGGTATGATAACCTTTATCACACATGTCACACACCAACATTTTGCTGTCATCCCCTAGGTTCCTACAAACCAGATAGGAAAAAGAGAGTAGATTAAAGATAGGCTCCAGATACAGGGTTAGGGAGTTTTGCAAATTCCAAGCTAACATGACATTCTGACTTATATAACGTTTGCTTGCAGCTAGTGGACTTTAAGTGGATTTTTAGCCAATCAGAAGATATTGAATGTTTAATGTACAGTTATGTAGAAACAGAATGGACTGATGGTTGTACTGGATACTTTTATTGACATGATTAAAAACAAAATGCCATAGACAATTAAGTGGTCCTTGAAAAAATTATATTAAAAAATAGTGCAAACTTTATAAATGTTATATCGTTGTCTATGCACAAAAAGCTACACTTAGTCATTGCTCTTGCAGTGATTCCAGTGTAAAAACACACATGTGACCCTGGACCAAAAAAGTCTTAAATCTTAAGTCACTGGGGTATATTTATAGCAATAGACTGTATGGGTCAAAATGAAAGATTTTTCTTTTGTGACAAAACCATTAGGATATTAACCCTCAAAAACCGAGACAGCCACCCGCGGCTAAAAAAGCTATTGTTCTTAAATGTTTAATAACTTTTGAACCGCTAATCCTATCTGATTGCTTTCAAAATGCATTGGATTTATCTCCTTTTTGAACAAACAGGAACGGTTACTGACGTTTAGTCCCACCCCTGTGCACAGATTGGTATGTGGGGTCCATTCGAACACAGAGCTTTACCCTCACTCTGGTTGATACTTCCAGGGCCCGTAGTCCACCGGGCTCCCGGTTTGCCCCCAGGACAGCACGCCAAACACGCTATTATTATTACTACCGGAATTATAAGCAAGCGCATACTACTGAAATGTCAAAAGCAGTCAATTAAATACTCTGTTCTCTTCCATTTCCATCTCATATCATTATTAAGGTATTCAAGTTTGTAAGTGGGCTTAATCAAATGAACTGTCATGATGCATTTAGAGACTACCATCTGCAGATAGATGATTAACTGATTAAACGGCTTATTGTTAGAAGTGTTATTTCTCCATTGTGTCTGTATTTTTTTTCAAATTCTAAAAAAAGGTCTTACACATGCACTGCATTCTCTTTTCTGTTTTCCAATATTATTAATGAATTGAGATTATTAATATTATATCAATATTAAGAGTTGATTTAAATCACACTTTTTATTGCAGAGCAAATCGACTTATCTGCTGTCAACATATCAGTGTTAGCCACAGAAAAAGACACTGTTTGCCTGGGTAAATGTAGAATGAGCTTGTATTTAGCTGAGGATTGGTGGTTGCAGTTAACAAACACCCCATTACTTTCTCCCCATGAGCAATAACGCTTTCACTTTGGCTTTACAGAGCCCAAACCTGTCAAAGCGGTAAATCAGACGGGAGACAGTGAGATTTATAGAGCTGAGAGGAGGTGACGTTCAAGAGATTTACCCATTTCCAGGCCTATATTTTCAGCCAATGCAAATCAACATTAAATGAGAATGTCATCTGATATTTACAGCATAGCTGAGCCATTTCCATTATTGTCATTTTCACCCTCCAATCGAGATGGATGCATGTTCTGCCTCTCCTAGCCCTGCTGTATTTGATACCCAGAATCACTCGATCAACCAAGCAGCCCGTCATATAAAAAAATGTTTGAGTTTAGGCTAAATAAAATCCAATCCAATTTGACTACACTGCATTTTTACTGTAAAAAAAGCCTGTTTTTTATGAGGTCCAGTTTTTATGATCTATTGTCCCTTTACAAAAATGTACATGTAGAAAAGCTTGAACACACATTAAAGGTGTCTGACATCAGTCGGATGGATCTCCCAGCAGTCATAGTTAGTGTGTGGCTGCTGGCATGAAAAAACAGCACAAAACACAATTCCCTTAGGATAGCCTTGTTTTCATCCGTGCTGACATAGAAACTCAATTGTCATTCTATTAAAGCAGCAGCAAAACAAGGTTGGCAAATGCAAAACAACTCTTTATTAAACTCACCTTGGCAAATGTAAAATGTCTAGTGAGAACATGTATACCAATGAATAAAATTACTATTACTACTATTATTTCCGTGGATTTAAATATAGGGAAAGCAAAAAAACTTAAGTGCAAAGGAAAAGTGGGCGATTTTCCTGACGTCTGAATTTAATAACTTAACTGTTTTGAGTAATTAATGTCCAGGTGAGCTGGATACTCACTTGCATGTGAGGCAGACTTTGCACTCAGGACACTGCCAGCCGGCCCTCTTCAGTGGGGTGACAGTGATGTCCAGACAGGCCCCATGGTAATGCTGGCCACATGTACAGCAAAAGAGCTGATCAAGCAAGTCTCCAGAATTGTCACACACCAGACAGTTCACTTCATCTTTCGCTGTAAGGGAGAGTAAATATATAATGTGTCACCAACTGCGCAAGGTATATCTTATGTTTAGTAATCTATGATGTAAATAATCGTTTTGTCATGAGGGTATCTTTTCTTACTGCTTTTGTTTCATTTGTTTAATTTGATTTAACTTTATATGGCTGTTTGAGTGATAATACTTATTAACATATATATTATTATTATCGTTTTTTTCTTTTCTTTTTAAAGCCTTAATCCATTTTATGAAAGGATCAGCAGAAAGAAACGTGTGTAACAGAAACTCACATCGAACAAGGGCTTGTTGGATGTGATCCGGGCAGAGGAGGGTGTATGCCTTTATGTCCTGGAAGGTTCCGGCAGCAGCTGCACAGGGGTAATGAAAGGAGCGCCCACAGCTCTCCTCACAGCACTTTATGGAGGCTCCAAGGCGCTTACAGTATGCACAGCACTTTAAACAGAAAAAAAGAGAAATTATCAGAGGTGTAGCTCGGTTCAGTAAATACCCCATACATTACTATTAGCAACGGAGAGTTTAGATTAACTAGTAACTTCAAAACTGCTCAATTAAATAATAATTAGAAATAAATCATTTGTAAAAAAAAAAACATTAAATGAATAAAAAACTAATTCTGTAAAGTACTATTGATTCTGCAATTCTATTACAGAAACTTTAACAAATACAAGGTTAAAATATAATTACAAATAACTGTATCCAACATTGCGCTGATGAATCTGTATGCACTGGGAATCATATTTTGAGTGCTGATTTCACATGTAGTACACAGCTAATATGACACGGAAATGTCATGGCAAGCAACTGAACAGTCCTTATGCAAGAACCATCACATAGATGCAAATGCAAATCTCGTGTTCAATTCAGTAACATTGCAAAATTTGTGGAATTATGTTTTTAGCCTTGTATAAAATGATAAAAGACAATGGTAAAAGTACTATAGTGTTATAGTGTTCCTGCTACTCAAAGCAGACAAGTCAAACACTAAAGTACCTTTTAAAGGTTCTGTCAAATGATTTATTAGACTCTTACACAAAGGCAGTAAAGCTCTTGCTCTTCTGCACTTCTTAGCCAATGTGTGATCCTCGATTAAGTTAAGTTTTATTTACGGTTTAATTAATTTGATGCGTTAAATTTATTATACAGAGATTAAGCAATGCTTATTAAAACGGGCACCTCACAGTTCGTACAAATATAATATTTGTATATCCAAAAACACAAGATGAGCTGTGGGACAAACAAGTACTGAACCTTGCATGGCAAACCGAGAAACCAAGACTCCATTGAGGTGTATTCACAAATATTTGGTGTGACTTTAAGATTTAAAAACAAAACAACACATCCCTCTTAGTGCCTTAACACAGTAAGTGAAAATTCAAACTGCACTGAAACATTTGTTTCTAATTCCAGCATAGGTCAATGACCAATGAGACATAAGCTGCTGCCCTCAAAGCACAAGGAAAAGAAAAATCCACAATGTCAACAAACGAACAAGAAAATAAGACCTGAAAATGCAACTCTCTTTATTTTCTTAATTTTAGATTAATTGTTTGTTTGTTTCACCACATAAAAAAAGCACTTGGTTTTACACTTGCTTGATTAATCACTTTAAAAAGCTATTTCTTTGGAAAGAAAAATAAATCATAATAACACGCTATCTCTTAATCGAGTTATTTACATGAACATCAGGCTTCTGAATTCTTTTAAAAATTAAATGTGCATTTGTTTTTGATGTAATATCAGTTATGGAGTACATAAATAGCGATAATTTCCAATTGTTAATTGCATTGCTCTTATAAGAGCCTTTTGTAGCAAGAGTGGTGAAAAACTATAAACCCTGAACAGCAAGGTCGTCAAAACACGCTGTTCCTCTCACAGGTCATTTGGTTGTTACATACTTCCTTCTCTTTCAGCATGTATTTTTTTTTTCAACCTTTCGGTTACGTCCAGTAAAGCATTTAGGATCAAGGCGAATGTCATTCAAAATAAGGACTTGGACGAAAACTGGCCAGACATTTAAATCACCACCATGGAAAAAGCACTCACACTTTGAATAATAGAGGACACCAGGGCCTGAGAAAACGGCCCTAAACTAAAAATGTCTCTAGTCAGCATTCTCTCTAGCTCTCTCATGCTTTAAAAACCCCTGGCCTAAAGCCCAAATGCAACAATCTGCAAATACCTTTTAACACTGAGCTTTAAGCAATTATCGCCCAGGCGGTGAGTCCACTGGGGCTGACAGCGGCCTTTACCCACAATGCTCTTTTCTGAATCACTCTGAAGGACAGTCATATAGAGCTCTCTGGCTATACTGTCCACGTTCAGGGCTAGGTGGGTGTTGAGTATCTCATGCCTCAAATAATGTAACAAAAAGAAACCATCGCCTCAAACATCTCCTTCACAGGGTGAAAAAGCTACAGCTGATACGCTATTGCTGCCAAGACTCCAAGGACACTATTATAAAGTAGAACAGCATTCCCTCCTTGAAATCCTATATGCAAAGAGGCATAATGGCAGCATTCCAAACGGAGCAGGCCAGTGATGAAAGATGCAGTAAAGTGTTGGACGAGCGTGCTGTACTGTGCACAATGTCGGCTGGTTTGTGTCTCGGTCATTCAGTGTGTGGACTGCAGTTATTCAGCGATTCTGTTTATAGCATTTGTTTCTAGGCATGATCCCAAATAGAACTTCATCCTGGAAGTAGTGCATGTACAATGTTTCTGCTGTATAAAAGTGAACAAAACATTATGAAATTGACCTGATTTACTTTGTCAAAGTAAATCCTCTGTTTTAGTGTGCACAACTTTTTCGAAATTTCTTTCCAAATTTTCACATTTGATTAGAAGTTAAAATAAGTCATATTATGTGTTGGAAGTAGTGTTGGGCAATAATTAATGGCATCCAAAATAATTGTTTTGAGTTCGTAATATATATGTGTGTACTGTGTATATTTATTATGCATGTATAAATACACACACACACACACACACACTTAAGAAAAATATGTTTACATTTTAAATAAATGTATTAGTGTTTGCGATTAATCCCATTCAAAAAGTTTTTGTTCACATAATGTGTGTTTGTTTACCTTGTATATTTATATTTATTATTTAGATATAAATATAAACACTTGCATGCACATATTTAAGAAAATATGCAATGTGTATTTTTTATTATATTTAATTTATATTATATATAAATATAAATATTTTCAAAATATAAGCTGTATGTTTGTGCTTTTATATGCAAATAATAAACATACATTTTAATTTTAATCACAATTTTATTTCGGATGCAATTAATCATTTGACAGCACTAATATTTATAGATAATATAAAAATATACTTGCAAATACATTTAAATATTTTCAAAATATATACTATATTTGCATCCTTATACTACATACATAATAAATATACAAAAATACATTACACAAACAAAAACTTCAATTTTGGATTGGATTAATCACAATTAATCATTGCCCAGCACTAGTTTTAAGCTAAATAAATGATGCACCAAACGTATATTATATGTGTGAATAAAGTCAGAGGAGGTTCAAGCCATCCTCAGCCCTCTGACATTTACTATTTCACAGATCAGCGAGTCTCGCTGCCAGGACAAACCTAAATCACAACAAAGTCCTTAGTGGAGCAAGTTAGTTCACTCAGCAGCCATCTTGCCAATGCCCTTTGGCAGCTGGCACTTTTCTCAAATGGGGTACAATTGGTGTTCCATTACTTTTTATAAAGAATTAGAACACTGTGACACTAAGAAAGTCACATCATTTGGAACCTTTTAACAACATTGTGAGAAGACAAGGCACGTATCTCAATTTATTTTCTTAATTTCCAGATGAACTGTATTGTTGACTACACAACTATTCAACCTGAGCTATTTTAAGAATATATTCCAACTAATTTACAGCCTTGGTTCTTACAGTATACTGGCTGGATGTGAGCTACTAAACAGAGCAACTCGACCAGGCTTGGTGCCAAGAAACCCAAGTCTACCTTGAAAGACCTATCACCCCAGTAATACATTTTCTATGTCTGGCAAACAATAAAAAAAAACATTCATCCAAAGTCCAGTGGATGACTGAACGACAGCTACATGCAGGCGATAAAGCTGCTAAATGGGTAAAGCTGCAGAGCAACCACCCCCACTTTAGGGGGTTAACCTAGTGTGACGTAAAGCTAATTCATCATTTGGATAATTTATTTTTTTACACAACTGTCCCAAATGACTTATTATCAGTTGCAGGACATCAGATTAGTGAGCGCAGGAGGCAGAAACATCAAAACAAAAGTATGAGCCACTGAAATTACTGAATTTAAAAGAAAACATTGACAACGATTACAATACAAGCTTAAGTTTATTTTTGGATGGCTGGAGTTTTGAGAGTTCCTGTCTGTATTTTACATACCATAGCCACACATTTGGATAGATGCTATGTGTTTTTCGCCTAGAATCAGATCCCAGGTGAAGAGAATACAAAAATTAATTACTGCTAATGTGCTTTCCCTGCCCGGGTTCAGTGTGCCCTTGCGTCTGCCACATTGCATTGTGTTAATTAGTGGAGTTGCACAAGAGAGACGGCTGTGGCAGTTCTGAACTGCTCCGCTCCTAATTAGAAAATATTTTAAAGACCAGGGGACCGACACAACCTCTCCAGTCTCTTCCACTGCCAGTAATAACCCCATTCATGATTAACTCTGAATACTTAATCAACAGCAAGCGCATTTGTCATTCCTCTACAGAAATTACTCGCAGGGAAAGTTACAGCTCAAGTTTGCAACTACATTCAAAAATACAAATTGGCGCAAACATGGGCCCACTCAACCCCACTAATAGGCATTTGCCACTAAAATGATACTCGATCGAGGACTGATTGAAGGCCTGCCAATTCAGCCCACAAGACCACAGAGAGGAACAAAGGCCCATGAACAAACCGTGCACTACAATCTTTCTTGACTTGAAAAGTAAATCAAGTAAATAAGAGTGAGTGGCAAATTGCAGCTCTATACAAAATTATTTCTGCATGTGCAAGGCTTCTTATTACGAGCAATTGGAAATGCAACATGTGCCAAGAATCTTTTTTATTTATTTTTTAATTATAACTAATTATCATTTTTATTTTACAATAATTTTGATGTGAAATTACTCTACTGGAGGGCCAAATTAAAAACCACAGGAACATTGATTTTTGTTTTTATTCTTTCACCACAATCACATATTCAAAATGTATTTTCCTCAAATTGTGCAGGTCTAACTCATAATTGAATGAAATCAATTCAAGCAAAACAAACAAAGAAACAAACCAACCCTTTAGGGATGTACAACATTACCACCACATCAGTTGTTATCTGATATCAGTCATTACTGCTAACTAGAGTTAATCTTAATACATTCATAAATGAACAATGACAAATGATAACTGATAAATCTCATCTTTTAAACTCAAAATACATTTCTATTTTATAGTCTTTTATAGTGTTGTTTTGCGTTTTAGAGTTGCTGATTCGGGGTATTTGGTGATGCAATTATCCCAGTCCTCTGACTCCAATGTAACTGGATGGAGACCAGCAGGTTCATAAAACAGAATTGCCTATTCATTGGTAGACACACATAAAATAGGGCCAGGCTGAGTGCTGGCATGCTGGTTGAAATTGTTGACAGAACAACCATTTAAAAGTTGACGATGCAAACAAATCCACCAACAACACAATTAAACGCACTGGTGTGGGTGTCACTCACCTCTGTGCTCCCTGAGTCAATTGCTTTGTCCACATACAGCAGTGACTGTCCCTCCCCGCGGCATACACCTTCCGACCAAGCGGCACATCGCAGGTGAGCGCAACACTGGCCTGCAGATGCAATAGAATAATCCTTCAGCCACTGAAAGGCACAAACAGAGATGCTAGGGTATGTCTACCTACCGGTGGGATCAAATAAAGACGCAACGTTAATGTCATCAGGTAGGCCAATTTGGCCCAGTTCATCCCAGAACTTCCGGCCGGGCTCCTCAGCAGCGGGGTCTGTACTACCAGGAGCAGAGGTTGAGTGCAGGCCACTGTCTGGCGAGCTGACCCTGAGGAAAGAAGCGAATGAACACATTAGGTTTCATCTGCTAAGACACTGAAGGAGTCACAAAAAGAATATTCGAAGGTGACAGCTTTGCATCCCACTCCTCTGTGAGATAACAAACACTTGACCGTTCATTTCAAGATGTCAGCATCCCTGTCATGTTTTTAGGAAGGCCTACGGTGCAACTACAAAATCCATGAAGCCCTGTCTGCAACGGCGAGGTATGGGGTTATCATACTTGGCTGCTACACAAGGACTGGCTGTTTAGAAGCAAAGTATGAAAGAGACAGAGAAAGAGAGAGGACGAAAGAGAGCCGGAAAGGGGGTGGGGGGCTGGAATGACTGGCTGCTTGGATGTGGCGCTGAGAGAGTGAGCTACAGAGACTCAGAGAAGCGGAAAAAAAGGAATTAACATTTAAAAAGGGAGCCGGTTTGAAGAGGGCCAGCCAGAAGTGGGTTGCAGCGGGGACAGGATGAAAGACTACTGTATGCGATCCCTATTCTGTCCAGAACATCTGCATAAATATAAATATACTGTCCGGTGTGCTACTTCCTCTTTAAAAAGACTTGCATAACAGGAGGAGTGACATTAGAGACGTTATTGTATCGTAAAGAACTCCATGATTTTGTTTTTTCAGACAATTATATGAGTTTTGGATTATGTTTCATAAGAAAGGACTATGCTTACAATATTTCTTATTGAGTTTCCTAAAATCTTAAGGCACCATAGGTACGGACCTTTCCAAATATCAGGGAGCAAATGCAAGTCTTAAAAATGTCAAGGCAGCATTACAGGCATCCTTTACTGATCCAAGAATGGGTTTTGATATTAATCAAGACAGTCAGAGAGAAATACAGATTAAAATATGATTCAATACTAAAATGTATTGATAAAAAATGTGCCAAGTGACAGAACTGACTGCGTGATTCACACAAGGAGCTATGTCTATGTATACCATTCTTAAATTAATTTTGAATTAGGATACAGCCTTGAGGCACCTTTAGATGCCTACGAACGTCAGAAGGCACGTACGCCTGGTTTTGTGTGTGCTACTACTCTGTCCCCCTCCACCACCTCCCACCTCTTCTTTGATGTCTGATGACTTTGTCAGCTTTTTCACTGATAAGGTAACCTTCAGCAGTTCTCTGCACCACTTATCCACAGCCAACCTACACACATTCTATTCTTTTCTTCCTTCTCTCCACTCATGGTGAACGAGGTCTCCAAAGTTTTCTGTGCCAGCCGTCCGACATCCTTTCCATTAGAACTAATCCACTCCCACCCACTACAGCCAATCTTAACAAAATTGCTACACGTGCTGACTCACATCAACATATTCCTAACTACTGAAAAAATTCCTAGCACGTTTATACAGGCACAAGTAACGGGTACAATACTTTGGTGGCTCCAGTATCCTATCTTCCCGGCAGACCTTTCAAGGTTTCATGAAAAGGAGGAGTGTCTGAGTCACAAAAGCTAAAATGTGGGTTTATATGAGGTTCAGTGCTTGCTCCTCTTGCTTCGTCTATTTACACAACTTTGTTGGAAGCAATCATGAAGGGGCATGGCCTTGACGCTGACAGTTGAACACAAAAACACCTCCCCATCATAAAATGATTCCTACAAATGCATGCTCCCTCCCACCAGCTTAGGTCACTGAATGAGCAATACTTGGTTGTTCCTTCAAAACAAGAGAAAATGTCACTCTCCAAACACCCTCTTCTCTGGGTGAATGAGCTGCCAACCTCCATCCAAATGGCATAGACCCTCACAGCTTTCAAGAACCACCTGAAGAAACAACTGAAGAGCTCTTTTCCAAAACACAATAAATCCATCCTAATAGTTTTCAGGAAAATGACATTTTTTACAGAGACCCATACATTTTGTTAATATTAATTTAATCCTGTATGGCTCAGTCTGAACATGTTAAACAATGATTGTTTAAATGAAACAACAATATTGCAGATTATAAGTTCTTTTTATTTTATTTTTTCCAAAATGCTACAAATGCATCAATTTTTTTTAGAATGTTGGTTTATGTCTTTACGAACAAAACCCCACAAAAAAAAAAGAACACGCAACATATGAAATCAGGGGCACATACTATAAATTAATATAAATCAAATAAAAGCAAATGCATGAAATAAATAACAGCCAAATAAAATACTTCTCTGGGTGACTGCTGTACAAAACTAACATGTTCCAGTCTATTCATTTGATTACGTCCAGGACTTTCACACAAGTTATAAAAATGTTTTAGCGTTAATCCTGCGCTATCATAATAACTGTGCGATGGTAGGCTATTATGGTATATCTAAGTTTGAGAATGTAAAGCATGCTCACAATATCAACAAAACAATATGATACAATAAGCTAAAGAAAACAATCATGAAGTGTTTTCTGCCTTCTTGTCGTGGTTCACAAAAATAACCGAAACTGTGAAAAACACATGATAAATATATCTTTAATATATATCTTCTTTTTTGTAGATTTTCTTACACCCCCCCCGGTGTAGGTCTCACTGGTTTATCCAGGCCATCAAAAGTTTAAAGCACTCATTTTAAAGACCGACCACAAACACACGCTTCAAAACGCTGGTATGTTGGTTTGCATCGGAACAAATTCTGATTAACCTTAGAGTGCATCATGAGAAGCTCAACTGTAAATGACAAAAAATTCAGGAGTCTGGTCTCCAGTAGGAGTCTACATGAAATGCTGCAAATCAGTCATGAGTTTTCTTGATGGTAAAAAAGCAGACTTTAGAATTAGTTGAATTTGTGTACCACACATGAGATGTTTTGAAATTGACTCTCTCACATGTCAATGTTTTTATTTGAGATTTCATTGTAAGTGTAAAGTGTTTTTTTTTAATATTTTTTTTTATTTTTTTTGTGTTTTGTTTTTTTGTTTTGTTTTGATGTGTATGTAATGATGTTATGTAACTCAGCTGCCTATCTTGGCCAGGTCTCCCTTGCAAAAGAGATTTTTAATCTCGATGGGCTTTTCCTGGTTAAATAAATAAAAATAAATAAAGGATCAAGCTGATTGGTTAATTCTTGTCACATGACCCACGGTAATCTTGCAGCATTCTGAATAGTTGAGACATTTTTATCTCAATGCCGCATGGAAAAAATGAGCACATCGCACCATGTGAGCGCACTTCCATTATGAGCGCACAAACTGCGCAGCTACATTTGAAATAATGAACATGAGTGCGCAAAAGACGCCACGTGAGTGGACACGAAGCAGACAGAACAATTAAGCGGATTCACATATTTTTTTTACACTTGCATTCTGCTCTGCAAGCATCTAGAACTCTGTAAACTTATGAAAACAAAAATTAGTTTAGAGGGGATTCTTCTGATTAACCTACAGAAAACACCTCTGACTGGCTTTCAATACAGATGCCTGTGATTGGCTGTAATATTCAACACTGCAAAAACACATAAATAAACTTGTGGTTTCTACACAAATTGCATAAGTAAGCTATTTTGAGCTCAAAAAGGTTTTCACCTTTGATAGTAGAGTTTTTGGCAAATCTTCCTATCGTATTGTGAAGTCATGCAGTGTGTAATCTACTGTCTCTGATCTATTGTGCAGTATGAACACAGCAGCATCTAAATCCTACCCCAGATAGTGGTACGCTGTAAAAACAGCCACAATCCTGTGAAATAATGCGGTGCAAACTGCCTCATTTTCAAAATAAAGTTACCAAATTTCAAAAAAGAGTCACTTTTAATGTCTCCAATGCATTAAGTTACAAAATGTCAGCTCCACCTTAACAGTCTCCACCTTAAATTATATGCAATGTTCCTCATTCGCTCTTTAGAGCTGTTATTGTTTCCAGCCCTCTGTCAATAACTGGCACTGTTTCAGCTTAGACAGACCAATCAGATGCCTCCAACACAACAATCCACCGCCTGTTGGCAGGCTGCCAGAGACTGTAGAGAGAGCATTACGTCACTATTCCTCGGGGACCAGTCTGATTGGTTAAGAAGAGCTGAGCAAATTAGGCACTCATCCAATGAGCCTGAGGGTGGCTGTGGACAGGAACTTTTGACAACAACAGGTCACGTGGAGCTCAGTGAAAGACTGTCAGTGGAGTTTTCCCTTATAGATTTCTCCTTTAACCCTCCATCTAGTAACTAATCATCAGGCAATTCTGGCACCAAATTAATTGACCCAAATTGAATTGTGGTGTTGGATTCATTAGCAACTCCCAGCGTATTTGGGTCAAAGCACTCCATTCCTCTCCATTAGAAGGCACAATGGAAGAACACACAAGTTCTGTGTGACCCAAAACTTAAGTAATCAGATTCCATCCAGCAAAGCTAGAGATTTTTTTATTATGGGTCCGATGCTTGACATTTCCAAGCCTGATTTTTTTGTTTTAATTTCAAGGAATATTTAATTCTAAAATGAAAGTTCAGTAATTTAACCTCTCATGTCATTCTAAATCCATGACCTGCTTAGGTCATGTGATTTTGCCAAGTATTACCCTTAAACCTACCCCTACCCAAAATTTATGCCAAAATCAGTGGGAAATGATAAAAAGCAACTAACCATGATTATAATTTTTCCTAAATTCTGATCGGTTGATTGGAATGTTGTTCCAGGATCAACAAAGATGTATCCAGGAACACCTTGTGCGCTCACCTTGAGACTGCTCTTTCTCTCCAAAGTGAAAGTGAATGTATACTAATTTAAGGTACAAAAAAGTTTTTAAAGGAATCAGAAAATGTGTATGCGTGTCCTATATTATGGATTTCAATGAAAGAGTCATTGGCTCCTATAAGAAAAAAAACCTTAGGGTAAATTTCATTTAATTTTAATTTATAGACCTTTTAAAGAGCTGCAAAAATAAAATGAACACTGTATCAGTAAAGTTTGGACAATGTTTATACAGTAGTAACATTATTTTAAGCCATAAAATGACATGATTTACTAAATTTAAAACATAAATACTGCTGTCTTAATAGTTTTGATTTTTTCACATCTACAACTGTTTGCTGCATAAAAACATGGGTTGTTAATAGTGTTAATATGAACATAAAATAGGCACACTGGAAATGCAAATTCATTCTCGGGCACGAGGTGGCACTTTACCGCTTCACCGACGGCTTCTCCGTTAACAGCTGTACACACTCATATATACGCCTTATAACAAGTCACTTTTGTTTAGTCATTAATATGCAAAAGCAAATAAGTATAGATAAATGCTGCTCTTTATAGTTATAAAAATAATTTTGACAATTCAATTCTGACAATTAGAAATTACTGTACAGAAAATGAAATCTATAATGTAACACTAATACATACTACATAAATGTAGTCATGAAATGGTATGATATTGTTAACATTAACAATTTGAGAACTATAACGATGATAATAATAATCTGCACGGTTTAGTGTGACGCTAGATCATAACGTCATTCACCAAGGGTAGAGCAAATTATTGGAATGCTTCGGTAGGTCAGAACAAAAGTGGCAAACATGTTACAGATGACAATATCTAGTAAAAAATCCTATTTGGGGTCATGGTTCCTAGACAGAGAATCTGAAAAAAGTGAATGTGATTCTGAAATAAAATGAATATCCAAATCAGTGTGGTGACTGACTGACACACATTAACATTGGATTCATCCGCACTAATGAACCATGCCAGAGCATAAACCAAATACTGAAAATATTTTCTGAAAATAACTGCAATTGTAGTTTCAAACAGAGATGACAACAAAGATTGCCAAAAAGACTGCAGCTTTAATTATAATTAACATTCTGAACTTTCAGTTTGAAGCAACACTTCTTAGTGTGAGCATTAAAGGGACAGTTTCCACCCAAATTAAAATGAACGTCTAGGTTACCTAATGTAACCCCCGTTCCCTGATGGAGGGAACGGAGACGTTATGTCGTGACGACA
>JAUMHP010000082.1:4246085-4258408 GCA_032361065.1 Enteromius trimaculatus | reverse complement strand
AGGCGGAGCGAATAAACTTGGGACGCTGTCCACGTCCAACTCCAAAAAGCCATGTTAGATGTGTGTCTAACCTGTGTACGGCACCTGAGGTCCCTCCCCTGCTCCAGGACGGTGAAGATATCTATCATTACTGAGAGTTATTTTGACAGTTTTTGGATTCTGATTCTCGCTGCCTGCCCTGACCTTTTTGCCAGTTTTTTGACTATGATTTCTGCCTGCCCTTTGATATACCTGTCTGTCTATTGTTTTAATATCTGCCTGTATGACCTGGATTATAATAAACGCTGCATATGGATCCGAACGTTCCTAGTGAATCATTACACCTTCAGAAAGAAGTCTTCAAGGTGGAATTATCTTTTAAGTTTATTTCAAGAATATTTTTCATCCTTTTGAAAACACACACTAGTTTCTAATAAGGTAGAATGCAGCTAGACTGCCCCATTGGTAGATCATAACCTTACTGAGAATTTGTCTGTGCTCTCTTTTTATAGAAACAATTCGTGTTAATGTGTTAGTTTTAGCTGTAACTTTAATCAGACCTTTCCACAAAGAACATGAGAAGTTATTTGGACATTGTAAGATTTACACCATATTACTTCACACTTTGTGCTTATCTTCCTAAAAAATTATACCTTTACAGACCTGGTAACCTGTAACATGACTGTCGCATAAGCTGAAAAGTAAACCTTTCCCTAAAAATGTTCTTTTCATCAAAACAGATTAGGAGAAATTTAGCATTACTTTCCAATGGATCATTTGCAGTGAATGGATGCCGTCATTATGAGAGTTCAGACAACAGAACAAACCTGGACGGTCTGAGGGTGAGTAAAAAAGTGTATTTTTAAGTAATAAAAATATTCAAAATATAAAAGTTGTGCACACACATCTAACAAATCAAATGCTTTTCATGTTAAATATTCATTCATTTTGTGTGGAAATACTTACATCATACACGAACATCATTAAAACAGTATACTTTAGTCCGTTTTATAAAAGACCTGTTGAACAGATAAATTCCACACAGTGGTGTTTTACTTACGTGTCATCATCTGATCTGATTTAAGAGGTTTATTTGAACATATTAACTGAATCTGAGACACAAGTTTTGATCATCTTTGAAGCAGCATGTATCGAATTTTTTTATTTCAGTCTATCAGACCTTTTTTTTCTCAGATAACATAAATAAAATATATTTAAATATTTGTAGAAAAAAGTAAAAGCACAACTCTTCTTAAAAAGTCACACAATTCTCACTCAAAGCTGTATATTAATAAATTAAATAAATGTTGTATATAATAATAATTTTATTATTAATATTTTCATATATTAATTACAATCTAACAATTTTATGTAAGAATCGATTAAAAAATTAAAAATAAAATATTAAATGAAAATGTTTGATGAAAAGTTATTTTAATTTAGCTTTTGATTAAGGCATTGCACATCCTAAACTTTCAATATAAAATTAGTTATGTCAATACATCTTATTTAAAAATAAAAGTAAATGTCAGGATTCATTCAGTGGTTTTTAATGTAAAATTAAAAAACAAACAAAAAACAGTTTGAGGATCAAACAACTTGTTTGTCATTTACATTAATTCATTCACCTTTTATCCAGAGCGCCTTACACACAAGAAAATACATTGTGGTGGGTAAAGGACAAATTAATTTAGCCAACATGAAATGCAGTCCATTTACTGTTTTTTATTTTAATACAGGCTTTGGTTTTTGATTCATAGTGGTGACTTTAAAGCCAGAAGGTTATTCATTTAGTCATCATATAAACCCGAAACAGGAATGCAGCTTGTGAGAGGCTATGTAAAAGCTTTTAATCTGAACAAAATTGCTGTTGTCCATTAGTACATTATAAGTGTTTGTTTATTGGGAAGAATAATTATATTTTTGCAGAAAGTTATACAATCGAATGTATTCAGGAGCCAAAAAAGAGCTGTACTAAAGCCATTAATGAAATATTCAGTGGAAACATGCTGATTATCTCAGGGACGCACAGCCAGAGAAATATTGGCATGGCATTTTGGGTAACACAACAGAAAAGGGGCCGACTGGCACACAGCTGGGCCCTGGGGAGCCGAGACGAAGGATGCCAGAATTGTCAGAGGGCAGCGGGAGTATCGACCGTGCCACTTGGGCTCTGCCAACTGACACATTTGTATTGACAGACTGTGACGGACGCCAAACTCAGACACTCTCATAGGGCTAACTGGCATCAGACAGAGAGGATATGCAAATCACTATGTTTATGGTACAAGGCAAGATTTTTATTCATGAGTTCTGTACTTACTATTCATTATGCGCTACAATTGATTGCTCTTTTATCTGTATTTCTCTCTCTCTCCTCAAAGGCAAGGCATTTTCATGCATGTTTGGGCATAAATATCCTTTCAATTAAATTACAGAAGTTAGGCCTGAGTTTCTCAGTGTTACGGCGATGTAATGGAAATCCAATTGCTCCGCTACATTTTTCATTGCTGAAATTGAATTTAAGTATTTCCTGCTTAGCGCTTTAGACCTAGTGATGTTTTCTGGTAATCCTCTCCTGAGAGACAGACACATGCCCAAACAAGACATCACTTCTCTGACATTAATAATGACCTTTACTTTAATGCTTTCTAAATGAAATGTTCTTCCACAGTCTGATTAAGTAAAGGCCATGAGGTTATGTCTGTGCCAGGCTTATGAAGCCTTGTTGGAATTGCACGTAAATTTGATTCAGAATGATTTGAAGTTACATTGATCATGTAGTTTTTTGACAGCAGTTCTTCCCATGCACCTGTTTAAGGCACTGGCTACTGAATTTAAATGCTAATGCATGCTAAAGCAATGTGTTAGGCTACGTAAGATGAACATGTGGTGAAAAAGAAGGTAAAGATAGCTTTCAATTATGGACAAATGTTTTGAAGGCTGTATAATGGTTCAGTATTTCAGAGCCGGTAACTAGCTCTCATATCTAACAATTCAATGCATAACCACAAAATCGGATGTTTTGTATATGCATAAATAGCAATAAACCCTATTTGTTTCTGAAACATAGTCAAGGGCGTATTAAGGAAATGTAATTTAACTAAAAAAACAATTTACTTTCCCAACATTGTGATGCAATGCAGAGAAAATAATTCATCCTTGCTTAAAAAGGTGCATGTAGCAGAACACATGGAAATGCTGTTGCACATGTTAATAATACAGGGATTTTTTTCCTCAGCTACTGTACATACTGTAGATCAGAATTTCCTGGAATAGAGACCCAAGATAGCTTTCATCCTGTCTTATACATAAATCAATCAATCAATCAATCATGTACAGGATGCTCTCAAATTGCAATTTTCCAGAACATAATTCAATTGACAACCACAAAATTGGAAGTTTCGTATGGGAGAAAGCAACAAATACAATTTGTGTCTAAAAAATAAGTCCAAGAATAGATCTAAGGATCATTAGCTAAAAAGGCCATACATTTTCGTAATGTTGGGATGAGAAACCTTAAGAAAGCTTGTATCATTTAATTGCCAATGGTATAAAAATGAGCAAAATTGCAAACACAAACTTTCATTGTGAAATCTCTCTCTCCTCTTCAGCATGTCAGTCAGTCTGCTTTCTCAGATAAAGACCGGTCTGTGCTTTTATATGGAAATAAATCAATTGGAATAAATTATTTAAATATGACTTTGTATCAATGTCTCCTGTTTATTCACACTCCCTGAGGTTTAATGCCATTGCTGTTGTCTTCTCTGCCCTCTAAGATCCCTGAGTTGTCCTACTAAAGTGTAAGTCAATGAAATGCATGGGCCACACACTGACCATCACCTGTCCAGGGCCGTGTCACACCACATGGATTTATGGGCCTTGATTCAGCAGCCATTACCAGAGAGATGCGGACACTCTTGGAAATCGACAACATAAATCTGGCCGTTATGCTTTTTCTGCTGTTATTTAGATACCTACTTAATCCAAAGAGAACCTCCAACACTTGTTCATCAGACATTTATCATCAAACTCAGCCTTGGCACTGACACATCTCACATATCTCAGCCATCTTCTTTTGTAAAGCTAACAGCTTTGGACTGGTGTAGTTAGAGGTACATGTGTATGTGAAGAGGGAATGATTTGGTAAATTAAAAAAAAGAATGAAGCATAAATTAGATAAATATTTCAGTATTATACGTGTTTATGGATGATTTGGAGAGTAATTGCGCTCTACTTCCTACTTTTTTATGCAAATGGCAAAAACAATGTCTCCAAATGATCTGTCTATGATATCACAAGATCTTTATTAACCAAACAATTTATTGACATTGACCTTCAGGACAGAAGCTCTCTGACCTCAATACACATATACTGCATGAGTGGCACGTGGTGGATCCTTCTTAATGAGCAACAATGGACAAGCAGCCAACCTCCAGTGAACAGCTGAACCTTTGCAAGCACTTAAGTAATTCACATTAATAAACAACCAAAGCATAACTTTGTCATTTTTGCTTTAGTGTGTAGGCTAATTTACTTGGAACATCTCGGTTACGTATTGTAACCCTCGTTCCCTGAAGAAGAGAACGGAGACGTCACATCGGTGACTGACGAATAGGAATCTCACTTCGAGATGCCAAAACAACTCTGCGTGTAGAAACACGCCAATGAATTTCATTGGCATACGCTGATTTGGATCAGCTGAACTCAATCGCAGCGCAAGTATAAGTAGGTCAGGAGATCTAGCGTTCATTAGGTTTTCGCTGAGGAGCCGAGCCGGTGTTACGGCCCCTAGCGGCAGTACAGCCCCTATGGCGACGGGACGTGACGTCTCCGTTCCCTTCTTCAGGGAACGAGGGTTACAATACTTAACCGAGACGTTCCCTTTCAGTCAGTCACTTCGACGTCACGTTGGTGACAGACGAATAGGGATCCCTACCAAAGCGCCATAGAGACTGTCCCTTCCAGCCCCATGTGAGAGTCACCAACCCCCTGTGTTTGGTCTGTAGGACGGTAGACTCTGCACATGGACCAGTAGCGCACTATAAGTAACTGGACACTGGGACGTCCCAGGGGGACGTGCGGAATCTGTTCTCTAAACGATAAACACAGACTAAGCATAGCATGTAGAATATAGGAGGAGATTGAACCCTCAATTGGGGAAAGGTAATCTTACCAGTACCACCTGAGATCCTCTTGGTAGCACTGAGGGGTTCCCAGCCCTCTAACGGATCTCAAGGATACATCGTCTCGAGGGCCTAGTGTCAGATGCTCTGCAACATCCAACTGCCGAGGGGATCAAAGGACTCACATCTACTGATAAGGATTACTAGAGAGTATATACCAAGCCGACCGAACAGGTCTTACTCTGGCTCTTCAGCTCTGTTAGAGGTGAGAACATGGGTAGAAACCGGTTCAACACGTAAGCTATAAAACCTAGCGAACGTGTTCGGGGTCGCCCAACCTGCAGCTCTCAAATGTCAACAAGCGTGGCACCACATTCCAACGCCCAGGACGACGCAACACTTCTGGTTGAGTGAGCGCGTACACTGAGGGGACAGGGTGCACCCTGAGCCTGGTATGCAAGGGTGATGGCATCCACTATCCAGCCTCTGAAAGGCGCGCTGTTTGGGCGACCGAATCCATCCCGAGAAAAGAGATCCTCTGCACCGAACAGAGTTTGCTCTTCTCCCAGTTGACCCGAAGACACAACAGGCTGAGGTGACGTAACACCAGGTCCCTGTGTTCGCACAACTGAGCCCTGGACTGTGAACATGAAAGTACGTGTCCTTCAGGTCTATTGCTGCAAACCAATCCTGGGGACGGATGCATTCGGAAATGCATTTCGTCGTCAACATCTTGAACGGAAGCTTGTGAAGAGCTCGATTCAAGACTCGCAGATCCCCTGTACCTGGGCGGTCGCCGGGCGAACTGAATCGCATAACCGAGCCGAATGGTGTTGATGAGCCATCGAGATCTAAGAAGGGAGGCCTGCATGGGTGTGTTCGTGCGTTCCGGCAGTAGTGGGCCCGGAAGTCCGTTGGTTCGTCCTCCACAAGCTTTGACTGCTGCCTGAAATGAGAGGAAAGTGAGTGTGTAACAAAGCTCTTGCGCTTGCGCTCTATACTTGCGCTGTGATTGAGTTCAGCTGATCCTAATCAGGGTATGCCAATGAAATTCATTGGCGTGTTTGTACACGCAGAGTTGTTTTGGCATCTCGAAGCGAGATTCCTATTCATCGGTCACCGACATGACGTCGAAGTGACCGACTGAAAGGGAACTGTATTTTTTGTATGGTGTATTGTTAGCAATCTTCATCATTTGTAAGTATCTTTGGGTAACAATGAATAGCATATGCATATTGTATGATATTACTGTATATACAGTAAAGGCAGAAATTTGAGAATGAAAGGAACATTTTAAGAGAATAACCTGTAACAGAAGAGTCATACTTAACTTGTGACTCAGATCAGAAAAAAAACTTCTGAAAAAAAAAAAGAAATGTATAAAAAAACTTTTTTTTTTTAAACTGTTTTTAATAAAGGTAATTTAGGGAAGAAAAAAAAAAGTTTTAAGTCTGGATGTCCTGCACAGAGCACATTTTCTGACATACCAAATGATTGGATGCTCACGTGACCACTACCTATTTTAAAAAATAAAGAGAAAAAAAACTTGATCCGCTTTCCTGCCATCTAAATATGAACAGGAGCGCTTTACAAAAATGAACTTGAAACTCCATGCCAAATACATACCTCACAGACATGACAAATATATCTAGAGAAAACTTTAAATTACAATGTAACACAATAAAACAAAAACTTTCATTATAATCATTTTCATAATCCATAAAGAAGCTTAACTTTCTAATGGGGACTTTCTAATTAACTTTCTCCTCATCTAATGAGGAGATGCGAGTCAGGACCAGCAACTAATTTATTACTAATTGTTGGTTGTCTAAAATGTCAAAATATCGAGTAGCCTAAAATAGGCTGTCGTGTCTGAACTATGACATGAAAATTGGACCATAGCCTGGCCCTAGCGATGAAAAAAGTCTCTAATTGGTATAACACCAGATCTTGTGGCCATAGTTGGTTTTAGGAAATGCACCCCAGGTCATCATATAGTAACACACTAATGACTATTCATAAGACTTTATGGCAACCTCCAGATGAGTTTTGCCATTCCACTTGGTGTTAGTAGTGGAATGTAGTAGTAACATTTATGGTCTTTGGATCTAGAGAGATTCCTTGATAGCCACATGAAAGTGGTCTTGAAAACATATTTTAAATTGTTTTATGGACTACTTGTTTGTTGAAATTCCTAGTCAAATTTAGTGCTTCCTTTTTGTTTTTGATTTGTTTCAGCTTAAATATTAATTTTTCTTTTAGTTTTTCTTTTCAGAACAGTAACAACCAGCAAATTTAACTAATCTTGAAAGCAGTGAGAGAATATAATGCACCCCCCCCCCCTTTTTTTTTTTGATTTAAGCGCTGGTTTCCAGTCCCAAAGTATCTTATTCTATCACAGTGGATGCTTTGTATTGAAAAGGATGACTTAACAAATGACAGAAATGAATGGATTTCTGCTAGAGGCGGTACACAGCATCCTTTTAGAGAATTGGGGCAAGAACTTAGGATGTTTGGAAAAAGGCACTTTCATATTCTTCTTGTCTGACCGCTGATATCTTTCTCCAGTGCCCTCTGTACATACTGTACACAGCATACATTTTTTCCTTAGCAAACTGCATATTGAATTTTCTCCATATGCATGCTGCGGTGAAATCTTGTTGCCTTTTTAAATATATGTATGATAATTTAATAATGCAACAGCTGCAGTAATTCACTCATCATAATATATCTTCTAATTACAATTTAAAATCTGTTCTAGCAACATGCAACATTCTGTACCAACATGCCATTTTCTTAAAAAAAGATTCTAGGTTCCAGGTTTAAACAATGAACAACTGCAACTCTGTTATACAATGGGTACTGAAAGTATTCAGACCCCCTTATTATACTCTATTTCACTCTTTGTCACATTGCAGCCATTTGCTTAAATCATTTACGTTAATTTCTTTTCCTTGTGAATGTACACACAGCACCCCATATTGACAGAAAAATACAGAATGTTTGACATTTTTGCAGATTTACTAAAAATGAAAAACTGAAATAATACATGGTCCTAAGTATTCAGACCCAGAACTCAGGTGCTGTCCATTTCTTCTGATCATCCTTGAGATGGTTCTACACCTTCATTTGAGTCCAGCTGTGTTTGATTATACTGATTGGATTTGATTAGGAAAGCTACACACCTGTCTGTATAAGACCTTACAGCTTACAATGCATGTCAGAGCAAATGAGAATCATGAGGTCAAAGAAACTGCCTGAAGAGCTCGGAGACAGAATTGTGGCAAGGCACAGATGGCCAAGGTTCCAAAAACATTTCTGCTGCATTTAAGGTTCCTAAGAGAACAGTGGCCTCCATAATCCTTAAACGGAAGACGTTTGGGATGACCAGAACCCTTCCTTGAGCTGGCCGTCCGGCCAAACAGAGCTATCAGGTGGAGAAGAACACAAAAAGACACAAGAAAGCCATATGAAGTTTGCTAAAAAACACTTGAAGGACTCCAAGATGGTGAGAAAAAAGATTCTCTGGTCAGATAAGACTGAGATAGAACTTTTTGTCCTTTATTGTAAGCGGTATGTGTGGAGAAAACCAGGCACTGCTGTCCAATACAGTCCCAACAGTGAAGCATAGTGGGGGCAGCAGCTGCAGGGACAAAACGACCTGCTGTAATCAAGGGAAAGTTGAATGCGGCCAAGTACAGGGATTTCCTGAACCAAAACCTTCTCCAGAGTTCTCAGGACCTCAGACTGGGCCGAAGGTTTACCTTCCAATAAAAAAATTATCCTAAGGACACAGTTCACGAGTTCCCACTTCCTCTGTAATAACAAAATTGGCATGATTGGCAGACTGTCCGGGGAGCAGGCCGAGAGTTTGGCGGGCCCGAGCCCTAGGGGAGTGACCCCTAGGCGGCAAGAGCTGAGAAGAGCTCGGAGCCCGGCCTGATCACCGCATGCACCTTGGGAGGAGAGTGGGGTGGCTGGTTGTTTTGGTGTGGAGCTAAAGGACAAGGAACTAGATGTCCCAGATTTAGCGGATGGTGGCGGCAATGAGTTATGCTTGAAAAAGAAAATGGCCCTGAGGGGCCGTTAAGAGGGCGAAATAAGCGTTAAGAGATAAGCGTGAGGGCGACTTGTTTCAGATCTATGAAAAAGACAGAAAAGCCACATAGTCTGAGAGTAGACAGACAAACATAAAGACCTGAAATATGATTTGTTGTTCATTTCAGGACTGTACTGGTGTGATTTTGTTGTGTATGCGCAGGATGACATGATGATCCAGCACATCTACAAAGACAGCAGAATGTTTAAAACAATTTGTGAGAGGGCTGACCATGTCATATGTTTACATTAGTGGTGCACTTTACAAGCTGTATGAAAGTTATATTTACATGTTTACAGAAACAGTGTTTGAATGTTATTTATATTTACATGTTTACAGAAAAACTGTATGGAAGTGATTTATACTTACATGTTTACAGAAAAGCTGTAGAAAAGGTTTTTACGTTTACATTGCTGTATTAAAGTTACTTACATGTTTGCATTAGCATTGTCGAAGAAATGCTTTATAGTTACTTATTTACAGGAAAATACACAAGCAGATTTTATTTTACACATATACATTTAATTTACATAGCATTCTCTGCCAATCAAAATGGATTCATCTCATACAAAGAGTGTTTTATTAAGTCTTTAATCCTTTGCCCATGCTTTTACCAAGGGGCCATCCTGGTAGTTGATAAGAAGACAAGCAACAGTGTACAGCTGGTTTATGCTTTATTGCATGTTTCCATCAACAAAGGGTATGTATGGAAACTTATTCTTAATGTTACACCTAGAGGATGTGTCACAAAATGGGACAAGGGAATACGGACTTGTCACACCTTCCCGTTAAAGGAACTTAAACTTAAAAATAAATTGTAATTGTTAGTTAGTTGAAAAATGACAAAAAGACCACACTTCTACCACGTTCTGCTATCGGATAACGCTAGACCGTAAACCAACGCACAACTGAGATTTTGCCGGAAATACGTAGACCGTAGGCCATGCACAGAGTCTATTGAGCATCTCTGGAGAGACCTAAAAATGGCTGTCCACCAATGTTTACCATCCAACCTAACAGAACTGGAAAGGATGTGCAAGGAGGAATGGCAGAGGATCCCCAAATCCAAGTGTGAAAAACGTGTTGCATTTTTTCCAAAAATCCTCATGGCTGTATTAGATCAAAAGGGCGCTTCTGCAAAATACAGAGCAAAGGGTCAAAATCAGTATACTAGCATTGGTTAATCAGAACTTGGTTAATAAATTAATATGAATTCCAGTTGTGTAAATGATTTTATCCTGAGGTCATGGTAGATTTATCTGTTTCAAGTTTAGAAGTTGGGTGTCTTGCAGCATCAGCCAATTTTGCAGAAGCACCATGGTGAGAGTGTATAAAAGCAAACATAATCTTCAAAGCGGTAAGAGACGCTGTTCTGATAAATGCACATTTTAGGGAACATTATACTGTAATAATTTTTTTAACTTATCATATTTTACATTACACATATAGCATCTTACTGCACCAGTGTGTGGCACGGATTCGCATACATATTGGGTGCATTAAAGCTAATATATAAGCATTTCTTACTGTTCCATTTTTTATAGATTCTTGAATTAGGCATATTACAGTTGAATGAGCCTAGTCATTTTATTCACCCCCTTTAATGGCGTGTTAAAGTGTCTACTAGGTGACTGCTCTACTGCTGTCAGTTTTTTTCCAGCATCATGCATTGCTGCAGGAGTCCTCCGTTTTTGTTATTTATTTGACAAGTTATATGTTAGCTTGATGATGTATTAACTCTTCTATAAAAAATCCCTGGTCTGCTTGATTTTTTCAGCATGTATTTCTGTCATATGCTGTGCAATATTCAGTTATAAAACAGCACTCAAAATGAGCTCCTTTCTAAGTCATTGCCAAAGGCAACAACGATGCTCAGAATGAAAGTCTCATCATTGTGGCATGCAAAACTGGGCAATTTAAAGTGTTATTTTTATTCTACAGATCAGATCTACAGTATAAGAATAAAGTCTTGGCCTTCAATAATTCTAAGCTAAATGTAGGCAATTCACATGCAAATTAACAATGACCTTTAGATGTTTATGAAAACTGTCCTTGGCTGAATGTGAACAAAAGATGCTACACGTATGGGTGATCAGATGTCTGGTCAGTGTCCTTTCATGTCTGTTCAGTACATTCAATTTAGTATTATAATTATAGTTATCTTTTAGTTATAGTTTTCTTTTTAGAAACAGAATTCAATTTTCCTACATAATCAATTTCAATCTCACTGTTTAGAGGCTGCTGCCACCTCCCCTCCTCTGCAGCCGTCGCAGCAGCCTCCACCCAGGCAGCGTTGAGAAGCTGGCCGCAGGGCTGCCGCCCAACCTGTCCAGGCCCCTGCCAAACCTGGTGGCAAGCAGAAGTGCAAGCGGCCTTAATACGGGCGACCCAGGGATGGAAGGAGTTGTTCTTCAGGAGATGGTGAATGCACCACTCCCTCCCCATGGGCAGAGAATCTTTTGTTTTGTTTTACCCCGCCACCAGCCTCATGGTCAGTGGTACCCAAAATCTCAAAAAAGAGCAGTTTTCTTCTCTGGGTCCCCCGAGGGGACGACGTGTTGGGAACAAGCCAATAAAAGAGCTTTCGTATCGTACTCACTCTCCTCACATTGCAGGAAGCAGTTTGAGGACCGGGAGGATGAACCAACGGACTACCCACCTCACTTCTGCCGGGTTCCTGCGTTCCCCCTTGCTGCCCCACTGCCGCCACCCCGGTGGTCCCGATGGTGCCCGTTGGCTCCTCCGGACCATCCGGCTCGGCTATGCAATTTAGTATGCCCGGCGCCCTCCTAAGTTCAGCGGCATCCGCTTTACGTCAGTGAATGCTGTGGATGCCCCTGTCTTGTATGCAGAGATTGCTACCCTCCTAGTAAAGGGAGCACTAGAGCCAGTCCCTCCATCCGATATGTACTGTAAGTTAAGTAAATTGGTTAAAACTTTAATTTAGGCACCTGTTCTCACCATTAACTTGTTACTTGCAAATTACTAGCTATTTGTTGTTTAAAATGAATAAATAAAATGAAGTGTAACGTGATTGGTCCAGTTCCCTTGTCTGTCGGTCACTATGACGTTATGTCGTGACGACAGACTGGGTCATTAACTTGGGAGCCCTGATTCGC
>JAUMHP010000082.1:4187012-4199569 GCA_032361065.1 Enteromius trimaculatus | reverse complement strand
TTTTTTTTCAAAACTATTGCAATGTTTGTTATGCTGTTTACAGTCGAGTCTCTCTCTCTCTCTCTCTCTCTCTCTCTCTCTCTCTCTGCCACGATGATCTCTGATCACTTCTGATAACTTCGCTCCCAAAGAAAAGAAATAAATCCCCCCCACACTGAAAGCTGATTGGCTAAGTTTGCTTAGTAAACCAATCAAGATGCTCTCTGTCTAGCACGCGCAATCAGAGAGCCACTGTCAATATACGGGAGACTCCCGGAACGTGGCCCTTCTATGTTGTTCAAGAGCGGATGGTACTAAGGGCAGTGTGTATCTGTACTTGACTGTCACCTCGTTCAGACCTCGATAGTCGATGCAGGGATGAAGACTTCCATCTTTCTTCTTAACGAAGAAAAACCCGGTGGATGCGGGTGATGTGGAGGGCCGGATGAAACCTTTGGCTAATTCCTCTTGTATGTAGCTCTGCATGCTTTCTGTTTCAGGCTGTGAGAGTGGGAAGATTCTTCCTTTGGCACAATCGGTAGGTCTGTGTGGTGGTAAGGTGGTAGCCTTTTCCTTACTGAAAGCCTCCCGGAGGTCGTGGTACTGAACAGCTAGGTGCTCGTGCTCGGGTGATTCACTGGGTCCTGTGAAGGTGAGGAAGGCCGGTGATTCTCTGTGAGGCCTTGGAGGCAGTGTGTCTGGCAGTGAGGTGACCATTGCGTGATCTCACGTTCTCTACATGAGATGTGGGGACTGTGCTGCTCAAGCCATTGGTAACCGATGATTACTGGGTGGTCTGGTGAGTCCAACGTGAACAGAAGGATGGTCTCTTGGTGCATGAATCCGATGTGCAGAGTTATATCCTCGGTGACATAGGTTCCGTGGCCAGAGCCGAGTGGTCATCTGTCTAGGGCTGCCACAGCCACCCGTGAACCAAATGAAAAGAGACGGAAACCACAACGCTAAGCAAATCCTTCATCTATGAAGTTGCCCTCTGCCCCAGAGTCAATGAAGGCAGAGGTGACATAGTTCTGGCCTCTTACAGTTAGCTTTATGGTTAAAATAAGAGTAGATTCCTCACTCACCCGGTTGGTTGACTGTCGAACTGGCCGGGTTGGGCAGTTGGCACGGACATGGTCTGGTAGGCCGCAGTAGAGGCAGAGATGAGTGTGCATTCTCGTTCCTCCTGAGTGAGGTGGGTAGTTCCTATCTGCATCGGCTCTGGTTCAGTGTGTGAGGAGGAGGCTGAGGTGGTCGTGAAGCTGAAGGTGCGACGAGTGAGGCGGGATCAGAGCAGATTGTCGATTTGGATGGTCAAATCCATATACTGTTCCAACGTTTTTTCTTCATCCCAACATGCTATCTCAGATTGTAGCTCCTCACGCAATGCCTTGTGATATAACACCTTCAATGGTTCAGGGGGCCAACCAGTTTGAGTAGCTAGGGTGCGAAACTAAATGGTGAAATCTGCAGCTGACTGGTTACCTTGCCGTAATGTAAGGATCTCCTCCTCGGGCTCCTTTCCTCCTGCGGCGTGATCAAAAAAATCTCTGAAGATGCGAACGAATTCCTGATAGGATGGGAACGCCATCCGTCTGCTGTCCCACAGCACGGTTGTCCACTCCAGCGCTTTCCCAGTTAACAGTAAGTAGACTAGAGACACTTGGCTGTCATCAGTAGGGAAGTTATGGGGTTGCTGATTAACGTAAATGTCACATTGCAGGAGGAAACCTCTGCATTTTCCAGTCGTACCATCAAACTTATCAGGTAAAGAAAGTCGGGGCTTACTGATGGTTGCTGGAGGTGTGGATGAAGCCGGAGCTGGTGCCGCTGGTTGCGGGGTGAGAGCTGTGACGGCAGTAGTGAGCGCTTACAATGACTAGGTAATTCCTTCCATGCCACGATTCAGTTTCTCCAACTGTTGATGGTGAGCTGACAGTTGAGAAGCTTGATGTGAGAGTTCATTAGCCATGGAATAGAACGCTGCTGGATCTTCGAGTGGCGAAGTTTTCTGTAACATGGGAGACTCGGAATCAAACATGTTTAGATCCATGTGCAGCTTTATTGAATACAGGGTCAAACAGGCAAGGTCAAAACCAGAAAACGGGATCAGCAGAGAGCAGACAAGAGCAAGGTAAGTGTCCAGGCAGAGGGTCGAGGTAACAAGCAAACAATCAATGGTAAATGTCCAGGCAAAGGGTCAGGGTATCCGGCAGAGAATCGAGTAAATCAAGGCAGTCCAAAGGTCAGTAACAAAGTAATCCAAACACAGGTACAAACGCTCAGAGATGTCGCCGTGGCAGAACAAAACTTTGCGATGTGTTTCTCTGAAGCGTGGCCTTAAATAGTCATGATAAACGGCAACACCTGGTACGGAAGTGACAAGGTGTTTCGAGGAATAGGGTCGGGGCAGAAACTCAGTACTCCGGCGAAGGTTCCCGCTGATGATGGTCGGAGAGAACCACAGAGGTCGTTGTCACAATGACAAAGGCTGTCATCAAAGTGATAGATCTGCATCAAAATAATGTAAAGTTTGGACAACTTTACATTATTTTGATGCAGATCTATCACTTTTAACCTTTTGTGAATAAATGTTACCTATATTATCAATGTACGCAAGCCATATAGCATAGAATAGCACAACAAAATATTACTTACAGTACAAGCATTTGTAGTGTGAACAAAAGCAGCTACTCTAAGTGAATTCTCACAAAAATGCTGACTGGTCAAGTCAAATTATACTTTTATGCAAGTATCCATGCTCTTTAATATGCAGATTAATTTGTGAATTTGAACACAGTAAAGTGTAATGGAAAATGTAGCCATGAGGTGCAAATGAATCTCCTTAGATGAGCTATTAGCTGCAGGAGTGCTCAGAACTGGAGTTACAGGAAAAAAAAAACAGACTTGTCAAATGACTTGTGCTTGATTTAACCATGCAAGAGCCACGGACTGAGAAAACAAAATAAAATCTAGGCAGAAGACTGTGACCAATCTAAGCTATACTATGTCTTTCAACATTGTTCTGATTCTAAATACTTATTACTGATCATTTTACAATCATGGATCACTGACTAAATTATAATAAATAATCACTGCATTATGTGAGGGAAAATGAAGAACAGTGCACCAGTTATTGGAAATCCTAATTTGGTCTGACACACAATATTAAGTCACCACCAGCTCTGCTCTATCTGCTTTGTTTCAGTGAGCCTTCATTTATTTATTCACCTGTCGCAAACACATCTCATATTCCATTTATTCAAGGGTTGATGGATCTGTGCCCACTGAGTGGAGACTCATGGAAGTTTATCCTGATGAATGTCTGGTAATTATCTCAGCCCCCTAATGCATCTGTGTACAAAGGCATCTGGGAACAGTGTCCCTTCCAGGAAGCTATTGAGAGTGTCTGAAGAAACCATTAAAGATGAATAATGATGTTTGTCTTGACATAAGAATGTCTAAGTGTTGATTTCTTAGCAGGCAATCTGATATTGCTTTAGAATCTGCCATCTCCATTGGCTGATTTTGAATCTATCTGTAAGTCAAACACACACACACACAAACACATGTTGGTTTTTGTGATTTATGGGGACTCTCCATAGGTTTAATGGTTTTTATACCGTAAAAACTGTATGTGGTATTGTCCTACACTGACCCCACTCCTAAACCTACCCCTTGCAGGAAATACGTATGTCATACGCATGTCATACAAATTTGTGTCCTCATAAACCACATAAACCCGCACACACACACAATTTTCAAAAGGTACAGTTTTTTTACCAATTAGATTTCAAATATGTACACTTTAAACACTAATATGTACATTTAAGGTTCCAAAATGGACACTTTAGGTACCAACGTGTAGCTTTTGAAAAGGTACCTCTCCAGTACCAGCTTTTGTACCTTTTTTCCTGAGAGTGAATGTGACTTTTGCCTTGAGTTTTGTTTTTATTATTGTGACACTGTTATTGAATTACTGCAGCTGTTTATCTTATAAGATATTCCTGAGGTCTCTTAATGAACTCTCAGTTTGGCATTTCATTAACCGCCTCAATTTAGAAAGTTTCAGTAATTCAAGTTGAAACTACAGATTTACTAAAGTACAACAGATGGCCAATGAGCAGATCATTTCCATATAGCTGACTGATATTCAAATGCAACACGACTGGTACTCTACCCTTCTTTCACTAGGCCCGAATGAAAAATGCAAAAAGGACTATGGAAAATTCTCGTTCTGTGAAAAGAAAGTCACTTCAGGTTCCATAAGTAAGTGGAGGATGAATGAATGTGAAAATCGTAGCTCATCCAAACTCCCATTAGAAGTCTCAGGGGAGCCATTAGAGACTCAAGAAGGAATTGTTGAGGGACACAGAGTGACAGAATAACTCACCTTGAAGACGGAAAGCCAACTAATAGGGGAGGCGAATCCATTCTTTAACAGAAAATCAGTGTGAGGGAAACACTAAAAGAAGAAGGTAAAAGGAAGATAAAGAAAGCAGGTATAGGATACTTCTGAGAGGAACAAAGCTTTTTCTGACAATGGAAACCAGTAATTGATCTTCATAGGAAGCATTAACATAACACATATATTTGTGCGTTTGTGTTTTAGATTTTGTGAAAATTATGATTGCATATTTTCTTCATGTTAATCCAGTGAGCCTTTTTTTTTTTTTTTCTCATTGCACAAAGCTAAACTGAATTGTATCACAATTATATACTTTGGAGTTTATTCTGTCTTTTGCTTTAGGCAGTGTCATTTTTCAAAATCATACAATCTAAAATTATTTCTGGTTATTCAAATCTGTAACGATCAGCTGGATGTGCCAGCACTGCTCTGGATGGCACTCCAGCTCTCCCTGAGTTGTGTATGTGTTTTCACTCATGGACTCATATCAATGAACTCTTATCTCCACCCTTCTCATGTGTTTCCATAGCTACTGATATGTTCTCCGCCCCCTCTGTGTCCTCACCTCCTGTATAAATACCCCAGAATTCCCTGTGTTCCCCACTCATCATTGTGTATGGCTTGTCCTACCTTTGTAAGCATTTCCCCAAATGTTCTGTTGTTTCTGTGTTTTTGGATTTCTCGTTGCCAATCTCGCCTGTTCCACGACCTCTGATTACTGTTGCTGCCCCTTACGGACTCTGTTTGCACTCTGTTGGTACTGGCCGTAGATTCTCCAGAGCCCCTTTCGTGGCTGCTCAACCCGCGAAGGTGGCTGGGTCACGGTCCAGAGGGTTCAGAGGGATGCTACCACTGTTCGGTCATAAAGGGCGCTTTCACAACTGGTCCAACCACGAAGGGCACGCTCATTGTCTGTTCGGTCCCAAGGGGCGCTTCAACAATCTTTCCAACCGTGAAGGGCCCTCTCCCAGTCAGTTTGGTCACGAAGGGTGCCATGTCAGTCTGTTTGGCTCAAGAGGGGGTGTTCATTGTCTGTTCGGTCTCGAAGGGCAATAACACTGACTGTTGGTTTCAGGAGGGCCCTGTCACTACCTGTTCAGTCTCGGAGGACGTTTTGATTGTCTGGCCGAACCAGAAGGTCTTTGCTGTCCTCCGCTCCACTCTGGAAGATGGCCTCGCTGTCTGTTTCACCCAGGTGGGCGTTCCTGCCACCTGATCCATCCTGGAAGGCTTCCCCAGCGAAAGCTCCGCCCAGGAGGAGGTCTCTGCCGTCTGCTCTGCCCAAGAAGAGTTCTCTGCCATCTGCTCCACCCTGGTGGGCTTCTCCGCTGCCTGCTACACCCAGGAGGAGGTCTTCACCGCCTGCTCCGCCCCGGTGGGCTTCTCCGCCGCCTGCTCCACCCAGGAGGATGTCTTCACCGCCTGTTCCGCCCCGGTGGGCATCTCCGTCTGGAAGACGCCCCTTTGAGGGGAGGCTATGTAACAATCAGCTGGATGTGCCAGCACAGCTCTAGATGTCACTCCAGCTCTCCCTGAGTTGCGTATGTGTTTGTTTTCACTCATGGACTCATATCAATGAACTCTTGTCTTTACCCTTCTCATTTGTTGTCATGGTTACTGATATGTTCTCCACCCACCTCATGTGTTTCCACGACCCTTGTAAGCGTTTCCCAGAGTGTTCTGTTATCTCTGTGTTTTTGGTTTTCTCGTTGCCGATCTCGCCTGTTCCACGACCTCTGATTACTGTTGCTGCCCCTTACGGACTCTGTTTGCATATCGCCTGACCTTCTGCCTGGTATTCAGATTTGTCTCTTGCCTCATCTCTGACATTGTTGTTCGCCATCTCTGACCATTGCCTTTTTTTGTCCCGTGAGTTTACCCTTTTAATACCCTGCATTTGGATTTGCACGCTCCCCGTCTCGTTCATAACAAAATCAGCCTGACAGGAAATGTTTATTGTGTAAAATGTTTATCATAAACCGGTATAAATAAAAAAACAACAACAAAGTTTTAACATATAGACAACAACTCATTTATTAAATATATATTTTTAAATATTTTTCACATTGTACTAGATTGCAATAGCTTTGGCAGGTAAACAAGCTTTTAAACTAAGGTGATAATTTTCTAATACCTTCAAAACTTTGTGTTTGATCCTTCAATCCTATTAGATTAACTTTGAATCACATTGTAAAAAGACATGATTGCCTGTGGTTACAGCACACAATCCCATGAGAAAGTGTCTGTGTTTCTTCTGCTGCCCTTCTCTGGGAATAGTCATGGGAACAAAACTTTACCAAATAATCAAACCTCATTAAGACATGTGTAACCTGTAAAGTAGAGCCATTGTATACTTCTCTGAGGTCTTGATTAAATAAAAGTAGAAAGTTTGAAAATATGCCTCTGGAAGATATTCTTAGATATTTCTTTAACTGTTAACGTACTAATAGCATGCATAACCATTTGGGAATTTTGGATAAAGTCTTTTATCCACCCACAGATAGGAGAGCAGTGCTGGAAGGCGGGCGAGAGTGTCAAGGGATCTGCAGTTTCAGATCTGAAAATCTTGAATAAATCAGGGTTCTGTTCAGGGGCCCTGAAAAAAAGACACATAAAAAAAATAAATAAATAAATAAAAATTCGTGTGAGGTTGTACAAATTTGTACGAATTAGCCACCTGGTAAATTATGTACAAATTGATGCAAATATATCTTAAATAAATATATATTAGCTAACATGCAGTACATCCTATGCATCATTCATTCTATTTCAATACACACATCATTTCAACAATCATTTTTGAAGAAGGCACATACTGTAAGTTTGATCTAAATCCTGATCCTTTTTTAAGTTTGACACACATGGTTTCTATGAATTGATATTGTATGGAAAAGTGTTGCTAACGAGATTCATAAAACAACAAAACAAAACAAAAAAAAAACATTCATAAGATGCGTTGTAATGCATTATGTCTTATTTCTCTTTTATATTTATAACTGAATTTAAAATGCCAAGAGTAACAATGAATCGACAAGTGTATTAACTGGCATCCAATTGATTGATTGATTGATTAACTTTTCGATGAGGGAAAATACAAGGGTGAATTGATTACAATAATTTTTAAGACACACAACATCATAATTGTGTGTGCCAGGGAAAAAAAAACACTGCGGTGATCTCTGGAATGATTGCAACACAAATGTAATTTATTTTGATATTCTTTTAAATTATTAAAGATGGAAATCTGCATTAAGAATTTTCAGTTGTTCATTCATCTTAATATAAAGGCAATGCATTTCAAATGTGTCTACTTAGTCAGCAGCTTAAATGTATAAATACGAAAAGTGTTTTTCTGTTACAAGAAATGCTGACAGTTTTGACAGCTCTTTTCATGACTTATAATCAATATTATCTAGGGAAAACAAAGAGTAAAGTAACGGTGTCATCTGTCACCCCAAAGAGATTTTTTTCAGTAATGTCTGATGATTTTAGAATTATTCTTTATTATCACTTGAAGTTGAACATTAGATTTGCCAATGTTTATTATAAATATGTTTACAATAAATACAGTGACAGCACACATTTCTACTTTTTGACCCATACTGAGTTACAGACAAAGAAAAGAGATAAATAATTTTCAAGTAATTAAAAATAACAAATATAAACAGATAATTTTACAAATGTTATTTTTGCCATTATTTAGTCCATTCTTTGGGCACACCCAAAAGTGTTTTTTTTTTGTTTTTGTTTTTTTATCATACATATAAAACAGTGTATAAAATACTACTCAGAAAAATGCATATTTTGTTGAATGCTACAGGGATTCAAGATAATTGTTTCAAATTATTTTGACACTTTTTTAAATTGCTATGACATTTAAGTGCAGTTGTCTACGTCTATCCATGACATCTTTTGCTTTAGAGTTCAAAAAAAAAAAAAAACAGGACATCAAAACACCCGCATAAAACCTATTACGCTCTGAATTCAGAATAAAATGTCAACAAAAGGCAAACCAAATCGAACAAATAACCTTTTATGTGATGCCAACTCAATACTGTGTTTGCATTCAACCTTTAATACGTACCTACTTTTTCTCCTTTATTGCAGTTTTTCTTCTCCCTTGACATTTGTCAAAAGAGATTTTATACTTAATATTGGAATTTTATCTGGGTGTGTGCTTGATAAAAACATATTAAATGCTAAAGTCAACATAAAATCAAAATGTACTTTCTTATTCCATATCCATGTTTTTATTGTGGATAATCCAGTTTTGTACATTATTTAAAAATAAAAATCTTATTATAGTAATTTAGAATTTTGGACTTTACAGCTAGACTTTGGGTAAATCTAAAATTTACAAGCTTCAAATATGTTTGATGTATTAACATATATTGCCAATATGAAATAATGTAAAATATTAAGTGAACAGATACCAATCTGGTTATGAACTGGCATGCTGTGTCGGCTGCTGATATTTGATATAAGTTGTATTTACAGCTACAGGAAACATCTAATTTAGTTAATTACTGCCAAATGTTTCACAAAACTTTTTCCATCCTGTACTGTGAATGTTTACATGCCATATTCAATAAAGACATGTAATGTGTCATATTTGTCTGATTTGGTTAGTTGAAGTTCACACCAAAATGCCCTATTTATGCATAAATGTGGGTAAATATACTTTTTTTTCCTACAACTGTATCTCACAAGATTTGATATATCTCAGGCATCAAACACTTCAAGGTAGAGGCTGGTTTAAATTCAACATCAAAGATTCACTGATCTGATGGAAGTGTGCTAACACCAGGGCCGGATGGAGTTTGTTGAGGTGTTTGATGTGGTCTTAATAAAGAGAGCTTAGACATGTTTAAACTCTGGATGAGCTGAAATTTAGCTTTGAATTGAAGTGATTAATCAGGTCAAGGGCTTAGAGACTCCAAACATTTCATTTGATTTCTTTTTTGTAAACCCTGTTAAAACTTCACGCAGGCATGAAGAGCTGCCACTTCTTTATGCTTTCTTCCTGATTAAATTAACTTACTGAAAAATGTCAATCTTCTGTAGGTGCATGATTAGAATTTTTTTTCCAGTGAAAAAAAAAGGTAGACGGCGTCATTTTTTTATGTGTCCACGCAAAAAACCCCCACAAAAACTAAAAAAAAAGACATGAATTAAAAAGCTTTAAATGACCACTTAACAGAAAAAAAATAAGTTTATTTCATTATAAGTTTAATCCATGAAGATGACTTAAGGTGCGTCAGAGGAAATTTATCTTTGTGTTCATTTAAATAGCTTCCTACTTTTTTCCTCTGACATTTTCCTGGTAATTAGGCTACTTTTGCTGAAACTGTGACAAGCTTTAGTCTATTGCGTGTATTTGAATACAGCTGCGCTGACGGCGCGCTCTGTGTAGTTATTTTGGTGAAAGTAACTCAAAAGTAATACAGGAGTCATGTAACGCATTACAATTTTTAATCAGCAATATTGTAATGTAAGACATTACTTTTAAATAGCAGTAACAAGATATATATAATATATATTACAGTTTGTAAGTAAATTGCACAACACTGAAAATTAGCTAGGGTTGAGGGGGAGGCCTTAAACAGCTTTTTTTTTTGTATTCGTGGTGCGATCGAAAATTCAATCTGCCAATCTGAAAATGGAATCTAACCCCAGCAGTTTGATAAAGACGAGCATAACGTTACTATTTTTCTGTGACTAAACGCGGTTTCGGAGCTGCAACCGCACTGTGTTTGTACAAACATTCAACATCCAAAACTATAACTGAAAAACGTTGACACTGACGAATGTAATGCACTTTGCTAATTTGTGCTACGTGGTTCTAAAAATAAAACTTGGACAAAAGATGCACTTGCTAATTTGTGCTACATTCTTATCAACGATCATTGAAGAACTACTTCCTGGTTTGGGGCTGACGTAGCCACGTGACAGCACGTCACTGATGCACCCTCTTGGCCTTCCAGAGCAGCAATCTGACACAATGTTGACCGAAATCCGCTCGTTGGCAGCCAGTCTGGGTAACATTGATGGCAGACTAAGTGCAATTGACAGCCGCTTGGACAATATCTCTACTTCAGTTATCACAATACAGGTACCCCTTTCTAATTTAACTGGTAGAGTGACGTCGAACGAGGCATGACTAACTGAGGCAGAAGCAAGAATCTCCACCGCATGCTAACGCATGAAAGAAGAATTTCGTCTCGGGACAAAGATCTATTATTACCAAAATAGATAACATGGAGAACCGAGGCAGGTGAAAAAATCTAAGGATCGTCTGCCTTCCTGAGAAAGCTGAAGAATCGGATTCTGTCGCACGGTACCTGACGGAGATGTTGCCGAAATTGCTGGTATATGGCCAGGACCTAGAATTTTCTTTTCTGTTTTTCCTACTCTTTTTATTTTATGTTATAACCGCTACAAAGGAAAATAAAATGTGAAAATGTTCTTTTTTTTTTTTTTTTTTTTCAATCTAATTTTTAAAAATACCTTCAGTTACGTCAGTTTAATAAAACTACACCTAATTTTAATAGGGCAATCAATTCCATTATCAGTGAAAAAAAATGTTGTTTGTCCAATAACATTGTATACATGAATAACTAATAATAGCTGCTATTATTGCAAATAGCGCCAATTATCTGCACCTCAGTATTAAATGTACATCATAAATCAGTATAAAATATCTAATTGACTGTAAAATGTAACTTTAATTCAAATTATTAAATAGATAACATGGTTGACACCTTATGGGACAATACAGTCCTCCCTACACTTACCCTAACCCATACCCGATACTTAATTTTCCATCTTTTTGGTTGTTTTCTTCATTTTTATTGAAATAAATGCTTTTCTGATGTGATTTGAAATATAAAAAGGGAGAAATTTGTCAAAAGGTGGATTCGAACCTTGGTCAATCATGCCATGAATACAACACACATTTTTCCGTCTATGCCATTGGAGCTGATGGCATTAACCATCTTTTGTAATGATGCCCAATCACACATTGAGGTAGTGTAAATAGCCACTGCCAATACGGTGGGGTATTTGCACTCCAAATAATAACATTAATATAACAATTAATTTAAAAACTATTTAAAAAGATTATACATAAAATACAGTGCAATCAGTTCGGGCATAGCAAAATGTTCAATGGCTAATGTTTCAGCACATCTGATCTCTTCTGGAAGCTGGTTCCAACAGTGGGTAACATCAGTCACTTTTTATTTATATAGCGCTTTTAACAATACAGATTGTAGCAAAGCACTGAACATCATCAGATGTGATGGTAATGTATAATGACGAGATTAAACTATTTATTTATCAAAGGCAGAGACGGTCTCTGTAGTCAAGACGATGATAATCTCTAGAAATTAGGTGTCCCCAACACCTGCAACATAATATATCATGATATTAACATAATAGCTAAAAGCAGATTTTTGTGTTTACAATCCATTACAATAGTCTACCCTGCTGGTGATAAAGGCAAACTCTTGATTTGAAACAAAACATCTAATTCTTGCAATGTTTTTCAGGTGATTGAATGCTGATTTGGTTATTGACTACTGAAACTAAGATCTGTCTGCAGAATCACCCCAAGATTCTTGACTTGATTTTGTTTAGTTGTTCGACCCCATTGGAATGCATTGAGCTTCAGAATCTTTGTTTCCAAATGCAATTACTTAAATGTTCTCCTTGTTTAACTGAAGGAGGTTCTGAATTCACTGAAGAGTTCAGCCTTGTGGGACTCCATATGTAAGCTTATAAGTATAAGCTCAGAAAGCAAATGAAATTGTGCAGGTATTCATCTGTTTAAATATTTCTTTAGCTGATTAAAAACTACCTTCAATAATCTTGCCTATGCAAAGATTTGATATGGGTCTGTAGCTCAGTATGGTGCTATTAAGGTTGCACTTTTTCAGAGGAGGCTTAACAACTGCGGTTTCTAGGGAGATTGGAAAAGGGAAAGAAGTGAGGCATTTACCATCTGAAAAAAAAATGCCAGCCCCCATCCTACAGCTTTTAAGATATAGTCAACATTATAATTTGTATTGTAAACATTAACATGTAATGCAAGGAAAAAAACTAACTATGATTATACAAATTACCTGCTTAAGTCACAATTATAGTAAAATAGTTACATAAAGTAAAGCTG
>JAUMHP010000082.1:4172284-4186912 GCA_032361065.1 Enteromius trimaculatus | reverse complement strand
CTTCCGGTGGCTTCACTGCCTGACGGCAGTTTAGAACGCAATGAGCGATCCAGTCATTATATATAGATCAGTGGTTGGTGGCCATTTTGTGCACTGGCTCTGGTTCAGGCATGGCGGCCATCTTGTGAGCTCACTCAGGCTAAGGACACCAACATAATGTCTGATTCATGTTCTTTGTTCTTTGACAAATTAATAAAGTAGACAGCATGCCCTGTTAAATACATCTCTAATTACCATTGGTATACAGGTTGTATCAAATGGCATCAGGCATGAATTGTATGGATAATTTGATGGATATACTGGTGCTTTTATATATTACTTAAGGGTTATGTTTGTGCTGTTTTTGCTGTCACTTTTAGCTGTTTGTTTTGTGGACTTCAGTATATCCTTTTATCTAAAACTGATTTGTCAGTTGTCACCATTCTAGTTTTTTTTTGCTCCGTTTCTAAATGACAGTTTATAACAAAGAATCTTGCAAGAGTGTTGCAACAGTGTTGTCTCTTCTAAAGGCAATATTTGCAAGTCTCGATTTGCAGATGTTTTGACAGATATATATATCGCATTAAAGTGGAATAGTTGACTTTTATTTAAATGGAACATCCCATTTGAATTTTCCGCATGCTTTGCTCAAGTATACTAACGTTCTTCTCTTTAAATGCTTATCAGTTGGATCTTGCAAAGAAGTAAAATGCCGTTCAGGATTTTTAACCTTATAGTTTGTAGTTCAACTGAGGCAGTGACTCATAAAGCAGAGCCACGCATTCATTTAGTGCAAACATTTGCTGGATGAAGAGCACATTTGGTTTTCTTTTTAGACTTTCATGTTATTCTTTTTTTTTTTTTCATATCTCAACATAGTTTGGTTAGAACAGAATATGAGATGGAACCTCTTTTGCAGTGACAGAAAACACTTAAGCACAGAGCATGTACGGTTGACATTTAAAAAGAACGGCTTGTGAAAGTGTCCCGCAAACAAGACATGACACTGTGTGTGTGTGTTTGTGTGTTTACTAGTTGAAACTTAAAGCCACAAAGTCTCCAAAAAAACAGACAACACTTATATATTTATTTACCATTAACAACTTGTTTGGGAAGTTTGCAATCATGTCCCCTGACTCTAACCTCCCCAGAAAATCTGCAGGAAGAGATGAGATTATAATACCATATGAAGTGTTTTAGTATAACTGTAAGAAATAATACAAGCATACAGATTTTTTGTTTTGTTTGCTTCATACTTTTACAAACGTCTCTTGTTAAATGTCAACTGCACTGTGTTTAAATCTATTCTGTCACTGCAAAACAGTTTCAATCTGCTTTCCTGTTCCTGACCAAACACAGATACAAAATGTCATGTTGAGGTATGAGATTAATAAACAGACTAAGGACTAAGAAAATCAAACATGCTTCCTCCAGCACATGATGCATTTAAATAAAACATTACTCCATCGTTTAATATAATGTAAAAAAAAAAACTTTAGTACAGAACTATAACACCCAGACTATATATTTTATTGTCGCAAAGAATATACTTTAAAATGTCAAGGCTTGTTTTGGTTGATTTATCAACCGCCCACAGAGTTGTATGAAGATCCAAAATGATCGGAATTGTGGTGAGAAGTTTGAGATGCAGCAAAATTGTAAACTGCTGACTGCGTTTAGCTGAATAACTGGTGCAGTGGTTTGGAACATATAAATATATAAGTTGCTGGCACAAATAGTCACCCACCTTTAAACATTAAACGGCAATGAGAAGGGCTTTGCTTTCTACATTGAGGGAAGAGATTAGCACCGCTGTAATAATAAGCTCATTTGTGTTCTTCCTCGCCTCTGAGCAGGAATAACAGGCTGGTGTGTTGAATGAAGACAGCAGAACTAATCGTGTTTGATGGCTCGGCTGGCAAAGGAGGATAATGAGTGCTTGTGCATGGACACAAATAAGGTGTCCTCCTGTCTCTGATCTTTAGTGCATCTCTGATCTCTGAGTCATCTGTCTATCTCTATCTATCTATCTATCTATCTATCTATCTATCTATCTATCTATCTATCTATCTATCTATCTATCTATCTTTAATGCCGTAATTGATCTCAATGACTAATAATATTCAAGATTCAAGAGTTTTATTCAATATTTTATTCAATATTCAATATTCTGCAGAATTCCAAACCTTTATTCACACGTTAGTTACCTAATACTACTTAAACCATCAAAATTATGTTATTTGCATGCATAGATATAAATAAATACATAAAACATACAAACATGAAGACAGAAAATATAAAAATAAAATTCAAAACATTCTTAATACTAACATAAGATTGTTGTGTAAATATATTTAAGATGTTTATACATATTTATGGGGAAGGTTTTATCACAGATTTCACACACACGTTATATACTGTCTTACTTAGAAATTTTGTGCCAGTACAATTACAAATGATCTACAGTTTAACCCACGTGTCTGTGCTGTTGTGCTCACTGTGTGAAGAGCTTTGAAAAGGTATTGAGACGTGGATCCTAGTGTTTAAGGGAAAAAAGTAAATAAATCATTTAGACCAACTGATTTCAAAAAGCTACTACCAGTCATAAGGGAAAACATCAGATGGCTAACTTGTACATGTCCAAGCAGTTAATGCAACTGGCCTTTGGTTATTACACTGACTGACGTTTTGTTATACCTGGATTCATCAAGATATTGACATGTTTTAGTCAGGGCTCTGGGTGTTTGTGATGATGTTAAATGGACCCTAAACTACAACCAGCCAAAGCAGAAATGAAATGCACAATATGCTCACAGACAAATGCTTTCTCGCTCAGAGCAATCGCCTGGTGCATATGCACTTAGTTGTCATGACAACAATACTTTAATGACTATCCTAAGTAGGGAGACATCACATCGAACCCTATTTCTTTTTATGGAGTGACTTTATTTGAATAGCGAGATGGAAGCTTGTGGTTTGACTAGTTGGGGTGTTTTAGAATGCTCATTATGGGAGACTAATTATTAGCAGGAAGGTGAGTTTGATGAAAAATGTAAACATGAAACCTGACAAATAGCTTTCCTTAAAAAAAAACACATATTTATACACATTTATAGGGGTCATATGATGTGACATCAAATTTTCCATTCTCTTTAGAGTGTTATTAGCTGTTTGTGCATAGATACACTCCCTGAAGTTGAAAAGATTAAAGTTTCAAAACCAAACGTTTATGCAAAGAAAGGAGGTAGAACTCTTATTCTTGCTGTAATTTTGCTGCGGCGCCATGTTCAGGAGATGCTGTGTGTCATTGTGAAAGTGAAACTACTTTGTTTGTGCTTCCAAAAGAGGACATAACTAGAAATCAGTGGTCAAGGAGTATTCACTACATTGTTCCAGAAAAGTTCAACCCAAATATTAGAGTGTGTTCCGCGCATTTATGGAAGATGGATTTCTAAAACCTGCAGAGGAACCCATGCTGGCTGTGCACAGAGGCTATACAGTGGAGAAATTCTACCTCTGCAAGGACAGTCTGGCGCTCCTGACTCACAACCTTTTAAGTCAGTTACATTTTTTTTTATTAAAAAGAACCTGCTACTTACTGTTCAAATGCGAGTGCACTCATTCAATCCCACAATGCACTGCAAAAACAAGTGTACAACCAATGTACACTCAGATAGAGAATCCCCATAATGCAATGTGAGTGTTGCACGCCAAAAGAATTCCCGCGTTTTGCCAGATGGCATCCGCTGCTAAATCATCCATCCATTAATTTTACCATCCATGGTGTAATATAGCGTAATACGACACAGATACAAAATAATTGAACATTGATTATTAATTAGTTTAACTAGAGTTTATACATAATTAAAGATAAATGCTTTAATCTTATTACTGGAGCTACCTGTTTCAAATTATTTTGAAGCAGCAAGCAATCTATGCAAAAGCGGCAGTCCTTCCAGTGCACTCAGTGTCTGAATTCACTCACTCGTTTTAATTCACTAATTCAAGTGAACTGAATGAGTGGACTAATGTAGGGAATAGTGAATGAGGATATACGGGGTGATTTTGGATACAATCTAAAAAAAATTAACCGTACATAGAAAGTAATGTTTTTTCACCTTAAACCGCATAAACACATTGTATTACACCATATACACAAAATAATGTTCTTTTAGCATCATCATATGACCCCTTTAAAACTAATTACTTTGTACTTATTGCACATGCAAAATTTTAAATGAGTAGGCTACTTTTACCAGAATAATGTTTTACTGTGATATCTGTATTTTTACTCAGAGTTGATTTATGCACATTGTCTACCACTGGGCTAAAGTTAAAAATCTTAAATCTAAATTATGAATTGTCATAGAATTAAAATGCATGATTACATGACTTTTTTATTGATTTATCATAATGGCTTTATGAAAATATATATTAATAATAATGTAGTACTGTACACATTATTAGCTAACTTTAAAATTGTTTTGAGTCACGTGACCGGAGTCTCTGCTCTAGTTTTCTGTTCAAAAACCAATCCTTGGCCTGAGAAAGGTAGGGGACCCCTGACTTAACACAGTCTCTTTTCTGATTGTGTGTGTGCGTAACACTGCTTCTTTCATAGGAACTCCCATTCGGCAGATTTCACGGCTTGGCGCTCACAGGACTGATATGCCCATTTGCCTGGTATTTTCTGTAGCGCTAGCGTGCTAGAGTGTGGAGCAGTGTTGTGCACCTTGACGGATCAGTCCTAACACACACACACATTACAAAGTGGGATATTTATGTGTAAATTCACCTGGAAAACTGGTGCATATGCACAGATGCATTTCTAAACTGTCTGTCTGTGATTAAATGCCATGAATTTACATAGAGCTGGTTGGATAATGTAATGATTAGAGAAGAAAAAAGAAGAAAAAAACTACCACAGCAACAACAAAAGCATCTCTGGTGAATGAAGTTGCTAGCTTGTCACTGATAGGAAAGCCAAGACAGAATCTGCAGGTTTTCTTGAATGAACTGTGCTGATTTGTGGGGGGAAAAAAAACAGTTAAATGGATTTAACCATTATTTCTCCCCCCTCCCTAATCCAGGGTTGCCAGGTCCCAGATACATTTCCATCCCAAAGCATTTAAAAGGAATGAAAATTATCTTGCTTTAGCCTTTAGACATGTCTTTTCATTTCCCCAATTATTTATAGTTTATATATATATATATATATATATATGAGGGGAAGGAAGGAATTAACAATTACATTTCACTTTTAAATCAAGCAGAGTGCTCATTGGTAGTTAAAAGGTGTAAACATTAAACATTAAAGATAATTAATATTTAAAAATATATATATGGAAGGTGTGTTAAAAGTGTTATTTAATATATAATTATAATACTATCGTTTACATTTTTATTTTAAAGTAGATGCTATTTTTATATTTTAAGTTTTGTTTCATGTTTAAGTGTTTTTATAATTCTTGTTTTAAATATGTTTATAGGGTTTATTCATTTTTATTTTCAAGTTTAAGTATTTTTTGTTTTTAGTTTTAATGACCCTCATGTGGAACTTTACCAATAGTGGGTGTGACAGTTATACTGAAATTAGTCTTAATTCCTGTGGAGTTTTGTGGACACAGGATTAAATGCGGTATCTCAACTGTAGCAGTTGTATAGTTTTGTTTTCCTCCAGTGAAAAATAAAGCAGTGGCAATGAGCATCTGATGTTCTTTACATCCCAGCCGCAATACATTCCCAGCTAGAGCCTTATGGGAAGAGAAAGCTGTTTATCTCTTCTAATGTTAACACTGCAGCACTGCATTCATTTTTTTGTGCAAGCAACAAATTCTGTTTGTTGTGGGGTTTCAAAATGATTGCAAAAAGGAGCAGTGCTGCGATTCTCTGTGTAGCGACCGGCTGAAGCGATCAGGTCTGTGTTTCTGAGCCAGTGCACAGTGCTCTGGTCTCTTGGGTAATCTCAGTGCTGGTGGTTTGCCGAGCTGAAGACTTTGACATTAGAGCTAATGTAACAGTGAGCAATTGCTTTGGCACCTCGAAACGGTGTGGAGCTTTTTGTAAGACCAGCGAGAAATATGATTTGGAAAGCCATTTTAAACTTCATTTTCCCCACAGACGTGTATGTCAGTAAACACCATACCTTCACTTTATCTTCGTAACACTGTGAGTGAATAAAGGGATATTCACACAATGGCTAGGTGACATACCCAAAGGTTTTTCAGTATTATATTTGACTGTTTATTTTTTAGAAATAGCTTTTTCCCAATAGTAACATCCTAATGGGTTGATCACCAACACAGTATTTAAGCAACATCACATAAATACGTCGGTGTTCTTGATATCAATTCATACAGTATGTAATTCATCCAAAGGCCCAGTGCTATATATAATCACAGCCAGGGTTGTCAAATCCTATAAATATTTCCAGCCCAAAGACCCAAATCCTGCACAAAATCAATGAAAACTAGCCAAATATTTATTCAACAAATCACAAGTACCAATTCATATTGGAAAACAGGTCTACTTTCATTTTTCTTCATCTACAGGTAAATCCCAGCTGATATACATTATAAAAATAGCCCAAGTGGCATATTATTTCACGAAAAAAGAGTAATTGTCCAGAGAACACTAATTGTTCTCTGAACAATTACTGTAATGTCTTTGTCAAACCAGATTTGAATTTATTTATTCAAGAAAACGGTATGTGTTTACAAGCATAAAACATACATTTTTGTAATTTAGACATATTTTAACAATTAAAACAATCAAATTATGTATTTTTTTGTAAAAAAACAAACAAAAACAAAAAAAACGCAAAATAGTTGCATATATCTTTTACTGTATAATTAAGATATTTGTATCAGTACATTTTTTATAGTTTTGTCAATAAGCAATTTTGATTAAAAGCAATTAATGATTTACATTTTCAGACCCCATAACCTACCCCCAAACCTTAATCTACCAATTATTTGCAAATAGAAATGGATATAAAATACAATTGACTGAAATATGCAGAAAAATAACCATTTTCATAACAACATAACATTTCACGAGTTCCCACTTCCTCATTAATAACTGAAAATAAGTGTGTTTGGCGTACTGTCCGAGGAGCAGGCAGACAGATAAATGCAATTACAATCATTTATTTATTGCAAAAATGTCAAAAGCAGTACCAAAAGTAACCCAAATGACAATGTTTTGCAGCCACAGTCCTCTCTGGCAGAATACAGTAGGTTTGCAGGTGCAGAGCAAAATGTATTTTGTTAATCGCTGAAAATATTATCCGGATTATCATGTGTGTTCAAAAGAATAAGTGTTATATACAATTTGCACATACATAGCTTGCTGATTCTCAATGAAACATTATTTCATTATCACATGCAAAATTATCCATTCATTTTCATATATTTCATAATTATCTATGATTTGGAATGGTTTGTGAGGTCTGCTAAATTGGTCGTAATGCAGTTTTTTATTGTGCATTCCAATTAATCTCAATCAAACTGCAGTCAGGTTATTTTGATTAGATACAAAATGACTAAAATATACTAGCTAATACAATAAATACAATAAAACATGATAGCATAATAAAAAAACAAGCCTTTTTATCTTTTACATTTTTTTAAAACTTTTTGTTTTCTGTTTTTGCAAATCAATTCTTCATATGTAAAATTTGCATGGATGTCATTTTGTTGCAGATTTTCTTTTAACCACTGTTTTGAGTACGTTTGAGTAACTACATTTCAAACACATCCAATAGATTTTGAACAAATCTTTTAAACAAATGTTTCATTAGGGACTTTTGTACATATAGCCTTCTCTAGAAAATTGAAGAACATCACCTTTAAAAAAACAACAACCTAATAATCAGTTTTAGCTATTTGGTATAAAACATTTTACCATTAATTGCATTATGTAAACAAAGGATGCTCTGACAAAAGAAACATGTATTGGGCCAAGTGTAAAGTTCTGACAGAGATGGGACGATTATTGTACACACTCTTTACAGAAGTGCTTGTCACTGAAGAGGGGGAAAATTAGTGGTAAAACAATATGCAACTGTAACCTGCAAAAGCATCCCCACCAATACCAATGCACAGAATGACAGTTTAACACAGCCAAACATAGACACGCAGAGAGAAACAAACAGTGAAAAGTTGTTTGATTGTATAGCAGGTTTCTTGGATTTTAATCATACATTCATAAACCATAAGTTGAGATTCTTACTTGCATATTTATGAGATCAATAACATTGACTGGATGAACACAGCATTCTTGCACTGCATCATTTGAGTTTCTGCACTAAAGTTTGGTTTTCATAACCCAGGGTTAACACTGATGCTACAGTAACTCTCCAAATTGTAATTGTGAATCATTGCTTAATCGAAGGTTATGCAAGGTGTGAAGGCCTTTTACCGCAAACACACAATCACTTTCTGATGCATTGAATCCTGTTGAGATCAACTTCAAGAGTTCTTTCTGTCTATATATTTAATTTAATCAAAAAGCTGGATCTCCACATGCAATAAGACCTGTTTGATAGAAACCCCATAGCCTGGATCAAGGTTTTGAGGCTTCTCCTGAATAAATTTAGTTCTAACTTTTGCTTTGTTCTTTGACTTTATGAGGTGCTGAGGATGACAGTTTACTGCGAGGAAGAGGAAACCTCAGGCTTTGAAATCAACAGCAGATTTGCCTTTATCTCGAAAGCTCTGGGGTGTTGGGTGGATTTAGTGGTAGGATTTCGAAAGGCTAGATCTTTAAAAATCGCAATTAAAATCTTACGTTTAAGAGCCAACAAAGGAATGACAGTGCTATCTAAGCTCAAAGCCTGGATTACCACTCAGTCTGCTGCTCTTCCGCAGCTGCAAAGAAGAAAAAAGGCCAAAAGTTTCTCCGTTTAAACTACAGTGCTGCTGAATTTCACCCTTAGCGCAGCGTTTCAGTTTCGAATGTTCGCTTAAAAGAGATAACAATTATAGCTAGAAGCCATTTCCCCGAGGGTGTAATGTAATTGCCTGTTTGGCCACGGCCTTACTGTTGTTTCACGGCCTTTTGCTTGATGAAAGTCCTGGTGAACATACGCAATGAAGAGAGCAGGCTTTCAATCTCCTGAAATACGAGTTCATGCTAGACTGTGTCGCTGTGGGAATTAATCAGTGCTCACTCAAAACGCTTTCACATGTTTACCGAACGTAACTTTACACAACCCTTCCTGTTCTTTAATTGAATCTCTTCGTGTCTAGAGCTTGTCCTCTCATTCCTTAAAGTGCTCATACAAATCAGGCACACAATGAAGCAGCAAGCTTGAAAAGTTGATGCAGTTAAAGTTCTCCTCAAAAAGTGGAAATGTAGTCATTTTTACTCCTCCTTCAATGCCAAGCTGTAAGCTGGTATTCTTTCTGTAAAACAAAAAGAAAGTATTTTTGAAATCTGGGAGTCGCAAATTAAATTGAAGAACTTCAGCAGAAAGGAAGATTTCATGTAGATCAGTGGGTAGCACAGTGTGTTATACGATGATTGTTAATCATGCGATCATGGGTTTGATCCCATAGAACGCACATGCTCATAAAATGTATATGTGCCATAAATCCAGATTTTGCATAATTTCTGCAAAGGGTAGATTTACGGGTGGGTTAGGTCCATACATCCGTATCGTTCTCAATATGACCTAATTCATCCACAAGTCCTCATGAATCAGACAACTTCTAAAATGTGTACAGAAAATTTAAATATCTGCACATAAAATAACGATATACATTTATATAGGTTTTGTTTACCCTGTGGGGTTATTTCCGCTCTCCCTGCTCTTATCCATCCAGGCTGCATGAATGCTCAGGGAGGTCTTGGCCAGAACAGAACCATACCACTATCATCTTTGACGATCGTTGTCCTGACAGAACTACTTTTATTTAATGTGTACTGTAAGATAGACACCATGCATGAACCATGGTTAATTACTACTGTGCAAGCCATTGAGGGTGGCACTGGAGTTTAGTAATCAGGCTAGGGAATACTTTCATCCTGTCTGCCTTAGTCAGCCAGTTCATCGATAATACTCTGCAAAATGTTCATACAAAGACCTGCCAACCAAGGTCATCTATCATTTTCTGAATAGTTATTTGTCAGTATTACCAATAAGGCTGTGTATACACTGCCCAGGCCCTACCGCAGCATAATAACATCTATTATGAGGCTAGCAGAGTGGCTGTATCCTTCAGCAAGTGCATGCTTCTGGCAACTGTGACCAAAACGAATGCCATTAGCTTGGAGGTGATTGATTTGCCGAGAAGTGATCTTTCATTTCACCCATCATGGGGCTGATGAAAAATAAGTGTTGATTTGAAGGACAAGTAGTAGAGCAGAACTTGGATGACAAAACTGTTGAATTTTGGCACAGGGAATGTGAGCTCATAGAGGGGGGTTGATCAGCCTGCTCAGCTTCACACGCTGGAAGCCAGGTCACCTCAAATGACAAAATTATGTGTCCTTTTCCTCTCAAGCAACATTTGAATAACACATGTTAAGAGGGATCACAGTACGTGTCGAGTACCAGCCCCTTTGTAATTCTGATGGACAGACCGTGGAGTTTGTGTTGCTCAGCATGCATTTTCAGCACATACGGGTTTCTCTCTTGTCTTTCGTGGGTGAGGGATAATGAAAAAACGCCTTATGCGTATTCATTAAGACAGTGCCGAATGGCACCACTGTTTCACTGCACGTTCCTGAGCCCACAGCTCCACACTTGAAGGACATGAGCATGAGAGAGTTTTGGTTTTGGAATCACATGACCTCTGATGATCAGATGCCTATGGGAATTCCAGAATAATTTGCCTGTTGAAAAGAACACACTTTGCCTTGCCCTTAATTAACAGAGAAGGCCAAGCATGTTTAAAAAGCAGAACAGCAGAGACCTTGAGGAGAAATAAAAAGAGAATTAATTAACATTTAGATTGGCCAACCAACTAGATTGTTCTAAATTGAACAATATTAGTTAGACCTAAAATGTTTGCCTGGTCAGTTTTTATCCCTGGAAATGGATCATATTAGTTTTTATGAAGAACTGAAAATTGAACAAGGCATTTGAAGATGTGTCTGGTCAGAATCACCAGATAAGCAAGAAATTATTGCATTATAGATTTTTGCAAATAGTCTGCATTCAGGTTTCCCACAATTTATGACCAAAATGAATAACTTTTCAATTACTTTTTCACTCATTTTGCGATTATTATATTAAATATTGAATATTAAGAATAGTAAAATATCACTTGAATTCAGGCAGGATGAATGATTCAGACTGATTTGTGAACTGAATTTGGCTAACTCATAATAAAAGTTTAAATATAACATATAATGCTGTAGAACTGTTTAACACAAACCACTTTTTTGTTTATTAATTATTATTATAAAGGAAATTCAACATTTTGCTGGCCAATATAGCTGGCCAGGCCAATAGACCAATGAAGATTGACAAACCATTCACATATTATTATTATCCAACATTTTATCATATCTAGAGAAACTTAATCAATAGAGGCAACAGCAGTAATGAAAAAAAGATGAATGTTAATTATAAAGCAAGAACACATGGATAAAATACAAGACATATTTTATTTATTTGGGTGAATACAGAAAAGTTTAAAATATTACATACATTTAAACTTGCTTAACAAGCAATTTAGACATAAAAATGTAACATTCAAAAGTATCATTTTAATTAGATTTTATTTAACTGTTCTCCGTAATTGCTTTTCACTGAAATAGTGCTACATCTTGTGTCAGTGTGTCACCAAAATCTGAGCTTTTCTCAGGGGGATGTGGTCTCTCTGTTCACTCATAACATTAACTGAAAGATGCCATGACTGATTTCAAAACCTGCTGTAATCATTCAATCCCTTTTATTTACATAGCACTTTTAACAATACAGATCGTAGCAAAGCATTGAACATTACAAAATAAGAGAATAGAGTGATGGTAATGTATAATGACGAGATTAAACTATTTATTTATCAAATGCAGAGATGGTCAAATGGTTTCGGTGATCTGTCCACAGGGCTCATCTAGATGTTCTTTTCTCTTTGTGCTGATACATCATCTGATCTGGATATGGGCTGAAGAACAGAATAAGAGAGAGACAGACTAATATTAGCGTAGATGCCATTCTTTTTACGATGTAACGAGTATATCGTGTGTTAAGGAGAGTGTTCTCGGTTCCGTCTTATCTAATTAATGCAGCATAACAATCCTTTAACAGATTTGATTAATAAATGTGTATCAGTGTGTTGAGTGTAAGCCAAAGTAAAGTGATGTGTTTTCAATCTAGATTTAAACTGGCAGAGTGTGCCTGCCTCCCGAACAGTATTAGGTAAATTGTTCCAGAGTTTGGGTGCTAAATAGGAAATATTTTAGGTTTTATCAAATGGCCAGAGTTTTGAGAATGCAGCCGACGTGGAGGACTATAAAGTGATAAGGACTGAGGAGCTAAGCCATTCAGGGCTTTAAAAGTAATAAACAAGGTTTTAATATCTATACAATGTTAGATAGGGAGCCAGTGCAGTGTTGACAGAACCAGGCTAATATGCTCATATTTCCTGGTTCTAGTAAGGACTCATTTTGCTGCATTTTGAACCAGCTGTAGTCTATTTATCAAGCGTGCAAAAGAACCACCCAATAAAGCATTACAATAGTCTAGCCTTGAGATCATAAACGCATGAATTAACATTTCTGCATTTGAGGTTGAGAGCATAGGTCGCAATTTAGATGTTTTTGAGATGGAAAAACAGTTTTACAGATACTAGAAACATGGCTTTCAAATGAAATATTGCTATCAAAAAGCACACCTAGGTTCCTAAATGATGAAGAAGAATTGACAGAGCAGTCATCAAAGTGTAAAACAATGTTTAACAGTAAGAAGTTACTTGTCATCCATTTTTTTTATCCGTAAGCAAACAAACAGAGATTAGAGAATATATTTTAACATCAAATTAACTCTACTATACTTTACCAAATAAAACTCATTTACGTTATGCAAGGCAAAAGGAGTTTCCATCAAGCCAAGTGACCCCTGATGATGCTGCTGACATCTTGTCCTTATGTAGCGTAAAATAATACAATTTACAGTACAGTAAAGACTTTACAAATTAAATCAAATTTATACAAACCTTTATTTTGTTGAAGAGGTACACCAAATCAGTGAGAAACTCTCTCTCCTGCTCTGCTAAAAGTAGTAAACTCAAAAGGTTCATGCACTGGCTGTAACTCAACAGCTGGGTTGTTTCATCTTTTTTTTTAAAAATAAACAGAAAAACTACACAGCACCTGGGTATCAGTATTAAAAACGACACACTAAAATGACCCAAAGGGCTTAACCCAGCAATTTGATTAAAAAATAGCCCAGCAATGTTAAGAGTGTATGTTTCACATTTTTTCTTTAAAAAGATATCGTCACTTCTACTCGTAAGTGTTACCAGTTTTATTATTACGTTAAAAATATGAAATACTTTTACATTTAGGCAGGCTAACATTAGAAATATTTAACAACAGTTAATATACACTGATTCATAACAAAGCTACAAAGGTTATTTAGTCAAGCACAGCTTGTCAGTGAAGCATGGCTGTGATCAGTAGTAAATACTCATCCACCAAATATGCCCTGCAGAACAAATGTAATGCACTTCCTTCCGGGAAATTGCTTTCATTGATTCATTGTGACTAATAAACACATGACTATGATAAATGGTTTATCTGGGCCTTTCCTCTTCTTCTTTTTTCATTACAAAAAAAGTATATTTATAATTCAGTGTTAATTCGACATAGCCTTTATCACTGCATAAAATACTATGAAATTATTTGTTGCGTGCCTTATTCTGTGACGCCACGACATCTCACAGAATAACTTTATTTCAACCAATTGACTGACGTTATGGATTTGAGATAAAAACATAGGCTATTAAATGTTGTCTTTTGTTGGACAAGAGATTCATAAATGCTTGTCATGTTTGGAAAATGTTTGAGGCTTCTTGCTTTTTCAAATGCATGTTATTATGGAGTGCTTTCAGATGGGACAGCATCCCACTTCAGGTGTGTGTCACACAACACGAGACTGCAAGGAGTTGTAACTTATTGGCTAATAAAAGTAAGTTTATGCAGTGATGATTTAAAAAATTCTGGAAGCGGAGTGCCAAGAGACTTTTCTTTTTAGAGAAAGTGAGCAAGGACAGTTTAGGAAGAACTGATTCAAAAATTTATCAGACTACCAGCGCTAAAGAGAGCTGGCTGTGTGGTTATTTACCACCTCTTGCTCGGCAGTAAGGTACGGAAGCGTATTGCATTCACTTGAGGAAAAAATATCTGCTCTGTTTTTCTAAATTAACGACTTAATTATCTCAGAATTACGAGATACATTTTTATGAAAAAAAAAATTTGCTCTGTTTTTCTGAATTAATGACTTAATTATCTCAGAATTACGAGATACATTTTCATGAAAAAAAAAAATTGCTCTGTTTTTTCTGAATTAATGACTTAATTATCTCAGAATTACGAGATACATTTTTCTTGAAATAAAAAATTTTGCGCTGTTTTTTATCTCGTAATTCTGAGATAATTAAGTCGTTAATTCAGAAAAACAGAGCAAAAAAAAATTTT
>JAUMHP010000082.1:4125011-4166174 GCA_032361065.1 Enteromius trimaculatus | reverse complement strand
AGATAATTAAGTCGTTAATTCAGAAAAACAGAGCAGATATTTTTTCCTCAAGTGAATGCAATACGCTTCCGTAGTAAGGTAATACAAATTTGACATTAAAAACAATTCATTGGAAAAGTACCTTCTTACTGTAAAGCTACATTGTCATGACTAAGGCAGCTACATTCAAAGCTACTTGAGTCTCACTGCTGTTGTGCTCTATGTGTGCTGAATCCTATAAGTTTACAGATCATAAGTATGTTGTAATGAAGTGAAAAAAAATAAATAAATAAAAAAGCGAGGCAAATGGCACAGATTGAACGATTACCTACAAGAATCCGTTAATGTTCATTAATTGCCTCTCTGGAAGGCTATAAGTTACTTAGAGTTACGAAACATTGTTTAATATTTGTAATAGCCTACACACATTAGAACAGATAGAAAACACATTTAAAATATATTATATCTGGTGTCCGTGCAGTATATTACTTATAAAGTAATATAAATTCTGTAATATAATGACATAGGCTACCGTTATATACGCACACACTTACCACCTTTTTTCGCTTGCTAGCTTCAGGCAGAAGGTGAAAAGGCGGCAGTCACGCGCGTGTGTACGCACTTGGTGCACGGAGGCGGGAGTGAAAAAGGCGGCAAGCGCGTGAAGGGGGATGAGAAAAGCTCCTGTGCACTGTACTCGTAGTCTACCGGTGTCGCTTTCCAGGCTGTGATCGGTGTTCTCAGTGTCCGTTTTTCCTTCACTTCTCTCTCTCTTTCTCTGTGTAATTTAGCAACAGTGGCGCACCAATCCTCTGAAGAACGACTCTAGAGATCAAATCTCACGTCTCACTGGGATTTTGCTGCATTTCTACCGTTTTCCCCTCAGCATCTTCTCTCCTCTGTGTAACCGTCAGCGGTCTCGTCACAAACTGAATGTCTCTTGCTGTCTGTGGTAATTTGTTATCATGACCACAGCAAAGGAGTCAAATATATCGACCAAAGCAGCTCAACAGCAAGACCAGGTACTGACGTGATTTATTTATTCATTTTTACTGGAGAGAGATATACTTTATTAATTTCAAGAGGTAAATTGCTTTATCTGAACGTGAGGTGATTTGTAAATCTGTCAGAAAAAAAGTATCAGTTCTATCTGCTGAATTGTCTTGTTTTATATAAGCACCAGAAATTATTGACAGAAGATTTCTGACCATTAGTTCTTCACGGAGAACGTGGCGATTACTAACTGCATAGTTTTAAGTAGCCTACAACTTCAGTCAGCTGGAAGTTTATATTCATACGTGCATGTAATAAGTCTAATAAGCTGTTTATTCTGATTTTCACATTTAATTGAAAGTTCAATAGTAAATTTCTTGACATTACCAATATTAATATATTAATTAAATGACCTTAATGATATAATGTTGTGAGAATACTGTACTTCCTGTCTTAAAAACAAACAGAACTCCTTATAGTAATAAAACAAATATAAATGTATGTTATATACATATATATATAAAGATGGTGATGATCATCATATTTGCCACAATATTGTTTTGAATTTATATAACTTCTTCATTCACTGTATGAACTGAATAAATCACATTACTTCCCTCTTTTTTTTTTTGAAATATTAGCTTGACTACCCCAACAGTGAATGCCTGTGCTTGATTTCAAGAGAGAAAGAGTGGAAGCAGGTACAGAAACAGCCACAGGCAATACTGACAGGAACAAAGTGCAGTGCAGGAAAAGCAATGTGAAAGGTGGGAGCCCCGCTAGAGACAGCAGAGAGCGAGGGCAGGTGAACACATCAAGGGCAGGCAAACTTTGACAACAGGAATGGTAGATCTTTTCTTCCACTGTTTTCCCAAAGGCAATAATCACCCAAGAGCAGTTGAGTTTTACATTTAAAGTCATGCAGTATCTATAAAGTTTAAGCATAACAATAATAATTACACCTGTCAATTTAATGTTAATGTAGTGGCAGTTATAAAATAATGCAATAAACAGCAGCATGTAATCGTGTCCTAACCCGCTAGTAAGGATGTATAATGGATATTCCTGCCACTGGAGCACTTCAAGCTTGATGCACACCCTTCATGTTTTTGTTCAGATATTCTTGCGTTCAAAAACAGCTAGCTGAATTGCAGTTTAAACAACTTTTTAGTTGACAGTGTCTTAACTTATAACTATAAAGCACAATAGAGCCATACAGTATGTGTTATTTTTTTTTGTGTATGAAGACTAACAAATAGAAAATAGCACAGATTGAACACAGGAACATGTCCTGTTTGCTGTAAGTCTTACTTGAACAGATTGACTCAATTGTGAAATAGATTGCTGTGATAAACTTATGTTCAATGCTACAAGAGTAAAATGAACAATATATTCACTTCTACATCTTTTTCTCCATTTGTTTTATTTGTCTGCTGGAAGAATGTGATCTTTTTTCATTTCCTCATCCTTATATTTAAAGCTTTTTTTAGCAAACATTTATGCGTGATTAATTGACATTTAATTGTTTAATTTATAATACAGCATTGATTGACTGCCATAATAATGACATGCAGAAACAGAATATTTCTTATGGCGCCGTATTGTTTTGTTTCTACTTCTAGTGCGGTTTAATGGAGAAGTAATATTATTTTTAGTATAGAGGGAGAAAGCTGCTAAAGAACTTGTATGAAAGGGAGTGATGCAGCAGCAGAATCTTGAACCATTTATCAATGATGCCTGTAAGCATGTTCACATTCAGATCTGAATATGCTGACAGAGTCATATTTTTTCTTGAATGGTTTTGTATGTAAGATACAAGAACATTCCAGCGTCAAGTAATTTGTCTGTTCACAGTGAATTCAAAAATGTGTCAAAAAAACAAAGCCAATCAGCGTCATGTTTTCCATACAGTAACATAGCTTGTTGAATAACTATATTAATGTACAATGCTTTATTGAGGAAGATAAGCTAGTCACGGCTGTTCTTAAACTAGGACTTGAACATCGGTTATTCGAACCATGTTGGTTCAATAATGTTGGATTGTCACAAGGATATCATGCAGGTGGTAGAGTCATAACTTTGGCTAATTAATTGGTTAATTGAACAAATTATGCTCAGACTATTGCTGTAAATAAAATATGATTTATGATGACTACAATTTTAGTTTTCCACTGTTTTGCTTTTTTCAAATGTAGTTTAATTATAATGCAGGTTCCCACTTAAGTCATACTTTGTGGTTCCCTCGGGCTGCTATAGAGCACATTTACATCTCTGAACCTTCGAAAATGCTACTTTCCTTCTATTTGGCATTTTACCAGATGTGGAGTGCAATTTGTATATTTATGCAATAAAAGAATACTCTTATTTTTGCGTCAAAAAACTATATGCTTCTAACCACAAGTCTAAATTTGTGGTTCTGAGCAGACAGTTTTAAGATGCATTTTGTGAATTTTTGGCGTAATAATGTTTTTGATAAAATTTGCAACCATAATTGGTTAATGGTATATTTGGAAAGTGCACCCATAAACTGTTATTGTGCTCTGATTAAATGCACGACACTGCAACTTATGAGCATACAACTGACAAAAGAAATGTTCATGATTTCCGTGATGCTTCATGCTAATTAAGTTATTTTTTTAGTTATTTTAGGAGCCTCATGTCTTATTCTAAACTTACATGATCAGTCTCTTCTTGTCCATATTTGGTGTTTCTGTTGCAGCACTACTTTGGTCCAATAAACTGGACCAGGCTACCCGAGGCAATGCAGCAATATAGAAACCAAGTACCTGCAAAATGCTTGTTATGTTGTGGCCGCTTAGGACAAAACTGCAAACAGACATGGAAGACATGTGCACAACTGGCCAGGCCTGCATTATTATTATTATTGCGAGGATTTACAAAATAGTAACAGACCCAGAGGCTCTAGATATTTTGTATACATACTGTATAAGCCCACATAATCATAAACACATAAGTTCATTCGCCCACATGCTTGTCTGTGGCCAAAAGATGGATCCAATTATCTAGTAATGTGTTGCAGATCACACTGATATATAGGCTGAAACGAGATACGTTCTCTGGCACTGCTGTGGAGCAAGGCAGTTTCAGCCTATAATCACACACACAAGCACATAAAAACACACTCATGGGTGCATTTATCCAACAGCTCATACTCACAAACACACAAGCAGCCGCTGACCTGCTCGAGCCTTGTGTGTGAGGGACCATTTATTTCCTTAAATTCATAAACCTGCAAAATCACCATCACTCACAAGACAAATGCCAGCTGCCAGTGGGCGGTGGTGCAAATGCTAGGACGAAATAAGATTATAATAGTGCGTCACTTTGAGGTGACAGGCGGATTTTTCTAAATTTCAGCAAAATGTCTGTTATGAGGTTTTATGAGCATGCAGCTGAGTGGTGCTCTTGTCCAGAAATGATTAGTTTAAGTCTGTTCCATATCAATTGCAAAAACAAATGTAGGTGTACAAACCATTTTTGCTGTGTTTTGTGCCGTGTTCAAAATGTCTGTATAGTCTTGGATAATTTAATTTATAAGGCAGCTCAGTTTCTCAAGAAAAACTTCACTAAAACAAATAGTTCACACAAAAATGAAAATTCTGTAGTAATTTACGCACTCTTGAACCAGAAGGTGTTTCTTTCTCCTGTTAAACATAACATAGGATATGTTGAAGAATGTTGGTACACTGTTGTTGGTCCCTAAAGACTTCCAAAGTATGAGGGGAAAATAATCTGTGGAAGTCAGTGGAGACCAAAAACTGCTGTTTGGCTGCCCAGATTGTTCAGAAGAAGAAAAAAATTCATACAGGTTTGAAGGAACTTAAGGGTGTTTAAATGATGACAGATTTTTTTGTTTTGTGTAATAGTCTCCCTTTATGCAATATTTATACACACTTGATATGTTTTAACTTCATTTGTATTTGATGTTTATAATCTGATGTTATCATGCGTTTGCTTATAATTTATTTAATTATTTTATGAATATGGAGAAAAATCTAAAGGTGTGGTCATATTTACAGTTCAGCTTTTTTGTTGACATAATCCTGTATTTCAACAATAATCTATATATTTGTGAATTTTATGCGAGAGTGAAAGATTTCTCCACACAGATTTCACAATGGGTTTGCTGCCTTGACCAACAGAAAGCTGCTTGGTTTGAAAGTGACTTTCATGTGAGATGATCTTCATACATGACTGCCCTGTTTATAATAAATGTTTTGCCCATGAAATTTTGTTAATTTGACCATACCTTAAAGGCATAATTCACCCAATAATTTAAATTTTGTTCTTAATTACTCACCGCATGTTGTTCCAAACTCATAAGACCAGTTGGTTCATTTTTGGAACACAAGTTAAGATATATATATATATATATATATATACACATACATTTTTTATTCAATTAAAATCAAAATGTTCAAGGCCCAGAAACCTAGTCTATTGTATGTGTGGTTTAACCTAAATTTTTATAAAGCTACGAGAATACTTTTTGCACTTAGTTTCATAAAATTAAGGTTGAGTTGCTTTTTTTTTTTTTACTTTCGGGGCCTAGGATGTGGTAGTTGCATTGCTGTAAAAAGCCCATAGTTTTAATCAAAGATAACTTCATTTGACATGAGATGAGGATGAGTAATTAGACAGAATTTAACAAAAGTTTTATTTTTGGGTATACTAGGCCTATTCCATTAAAATACATAGTTGATACAGATGTTCTGATTGATTGGTAGCTGATCAGAAATATGTACTCAGTCTGTGGCTGCACCTTGACCAATCACGTAAACCAATTACATCTTGAAGACACATGCCCTTTAAGAATTCCATATTACTTTCACGTCATCACTAGTGTGATTATAATAGCAAATGGCATTAACAGCAGCAGCTGTTCAGTCTCACACATGCTCTTCCTCCACTCTCAGCTCTCCCTCACAGAGTGTTCTAATAATGGAGCAACAAATAAAAGAGGAACTAAAAGGAAAAGCATGGGGTGCATTTGTTAATATCAGTTAATTTGCATGATGTGTAAAAAAATCAAACAAATAAAGAAAAGACACACACACACATATAGTATGACATATAATAATTAAATAAAAATGTATCAATAAAAAAGCTGCAATGTAATTAAACCTGTTGTTTTATTGATTATGTATTATCATTTTGACATAAAGCCTTGTATTCTTCAGCTTCAGCATTAGCAGTTTACAGTAACCATAAACGGAGAGCCTAAATACAATGGGACATGTAGAGTAAGCAAGCAAGCAAACAAACAACCAAACAATAAATTCATAAATAAATAAAATGATCTGTGTATTAGCTGTTCAAATCCTGATTGGTGCCTCCATAGCAATTAATTTGGCACGCGGTCTCATTGTACTGGATGCTAAAATGTCACCAGAATGTTTTGAGTATGTGTTTAAATAATGACAATCAACAGGCTGTTTAGTTAACCAGTGGCTGTGGATTCATTTAAATGGCATTTATTTCGAAATGCCAGCTTCCCTCAAGGGCGTAATTGGATAATTGGATTTCATAAAATCAAGAGAGTGCAACTTTGCATGACAGACCTCTGTTTATGTTTGCAGATATTTTTCAGTCCTATATTTTAATAAGGTGTTTTTGGGATGTGGATGTCAAGCCATAATGTCTTTATACTTGTTTTGTTGTGCTAATTTCACCTTTGTCAGTGTATACTGGGATAGGTGTGTAAAAGAACTTGCGTGCATGACTCAGGGTTTCTTGCAAGCTCTGTTACTGTCAGGCTGTTATGAACAGAAGGAGCAGACAGTGGGACGTGTGTTTGGCAGGGTGCGTGTGCCCTCTCTCCTGGGGCAGCTCATACCCTTCAGAGCGAGGCTTGGTATTAGAGCCCATATGTTGACTCAAGACAGATCCACTACACTCAGAGAGCCTAGCCTGATTTATTTACACAAACTCTCTATATCTGTCTCTCATTGATTTGTTAAGGCTCGTATAGAAATGTTCTCATGTTTTTTCACTGGCGCAACCTGTTAGTAATCTGGCCCTAAGTTTTATTTTCACTTCTTTTTTAACCTTTTGGCAGACATAAAATAATTACACAAAAATGCTTAAAATTGGTTGAATATAGTTTTAGATGTAGTGTGGCTTTTCAGGTCCCTGCAAACAACTCAAAGGTACTTCAGCAAATATACTACCAGCACATTACTGTGTATAAACCCCCATGAACTTCGTTTGTGCCATTTGTGTGTGTTGTTACCACTGAGAGATGCTTTGAAATTATTATGTGTGGTAATTAACAGAATGCCACATATGTCCTTTATTGATTATTAACCTGGACTTTTACTTTAAGATGACTGGATTTACAATTTCATTGTGCATGCATAACCCAAGGCTTCTTCAGATTCATTTTCCTGTATGTTCATGGCCTCAACAAAACAGCTCTGAAACAGCGCACAGATGGAGATCATTACAGCATTTGGGGGACATTTGGTGGAAATTATCAGGATTTTTATTTATTTTCTTTGTGGTGTCCACGGATCAAGGATAAGAGAGGATTGCAAAGCTTCTTTAGAACACTCTGTTTTGAGGGAATGTTTGTCCCTGCTGCAGTTATGATCAAAAGAGCCTTTGGGTTCTACACCTTGATGAGACAATAGATTGGAATCTGGCCATCAGCGCAATGCATCATGGGCATTGCCCTCTGCCCAACAACAGCTACTTTTTTACAAGAGAGGCAGAGTTGCTGGTAAAGCTTAGATGAGATACAAACTGGATTCCTCTCTTTTTCTCTCTCTTATCCTTTGCTCATTTCACATCTTTGCTGGCTGCCAAATCAAATGGCACCGGGTTCTTACATTTCTAATATCAGCATCTGTTGAACGTAGTCTCAGATTTGTGGGCAGAAGAGAGTGTGTTACTGGAAGGGTGGAAGTATTGCTTAAGGCAGCGTACATGGTGCAATTTTTGAGGTCGTACGTATCAGAGGAAATCGTCGCTTCTCGTATGGTCGGGGCTCGTATGGTGGGCGAGAAATTACGAGATGAGCAGAGTGCCTTACGAGCACTTCCCGATCTCACTACTTTTTTTAACATGTCAAAATACTTTGCGAGCTGTCGGATTGAAAACGTGACGTGTGTGCTGTTGAACAAGCTGATTTGTTGAGCAAACTGGAAATGACCAATCAAAAAAGGATCTCTTCCTCAGAGTCTATGTTTTCGGTGCGGAACGTGGTGTGGAATGTGATTGCCTCGGAAATTGTCAGGTTTTAAAATCGTGCCGATTACCACTGCATCCTTAAACAATGTCACTCGTGATGTGTGCGTGGCCATACGGTTTTCCGAATTTGCACCGTGTACGAATCTGCACCGTGTATGGCTTCCTTTACAGTCATCACATCAATCATTAAGTGATTTTTGAAGAATGGCTTGAAAGAAAATAAGAAACAATGTGATTTTTTTGTTGTTGTTAGGGGGCATTTTATCATGGTTTTATTAGAGCATTCATACAGTTTATATATATATATATATATATGTGTGTGTGTGTGTTCTTTTTTTTTATATTCTCAGATAATCATACAACAAAATATAATGAAAGTGTTGTGAAAGAAAGAGAAAAAAAAAAAGTATATATATAAATATATATATATATATATATATATACAGTGAGGTCAATAAGTATTTGATCACCCTGTCACCCAGAATCTAAAAATAAAAATCTAATTTAAATCTAAAATTTTATGCTCTGACTGAGGGAAGGATTTTGGCCAAAAATGTCATAATACATGGTCTTGTTCATCCTCTCCTTAATACAGTGCAGTCGTCCTGTCCCCTGTGCAGAAAAACACCCTCAGAGCATGATGCTTCCAGCCCCGTGCTTCACTGTAGGTATGGTATTATTGGGAATGATACTCATCATTATTCTTTACTCTCATTATTCTTTATTATTAGTTAAGACCAAAAAGTTCTACTTTGACCAGCTCCTCCCATGTAGTTCTGGGCTGATTCTTCACCATTCTTAGCATCACTGATACCCCACGAGGAGGCATCTTCCGAGGGGCCCCAGTCTGAGGGATCATGTAAAAACTTACATCATGTATTCGCTGAAACTTGCATCCTTGATCACAGTATGTCCCATGTTGGAAATTGCAGTTTAGATCCGAGTACAGTCGAGTACATCGGTGCCATGACCCGGGGATTGAGGTTTAGGGTGGTGAATGTAATGAGTCCAGCTAGTAAGAATTGTGCAGATAAACCTCACCCCCTGATCTCAAGAGGTGAACTACTGATGCTAAATGCTGTTGTCTTTAGCGTTCTAGTTAGCGTGTCAGCCCCCATGCTGAAAATACTTAGTAATTGGGAAGTAATTGGTGTTTATTACATGCACGCTGTAGTTAATACATGCTTGTGTAGGTCTACTCAATAGCTTATGATGGTGCTGACTGGTGGTTAAAGTAGTGGACAACTCAAATAGTCTATGCAACCCTTATTTCATACTCATTTATATATTTACTAATTGAATGAAACTGATAAAATTTTTAGTCTCAGCACTAATCTTATGGGAAATCTGTGGAATAGATTTGAACATAAATAACGTAAATACTGTTAAATGGAGTTGAAAGTGCTACGTTCTTATTACTAGCAGAATGCTTTATTAAATTAGCTAGAATATTTTAAAAAGGAGCACTCAAGGGGCACATGATATAAAAAGTGTTTGGTAGTTCTTGTTTTTTACATCTTGTGCTGAGTGTCTGGCTAGAGTGTTGATTTTAAAGAGTGTGTGCAATGTTAAAATTAATATAAAGTCCTGCCTATTTAATGAAACTGTTTCTTTTGCACTATATTAAAATAACTCACTAACCTGTAGAACCTCTAGAAAACAATTTTTTTGTTTAATATATTTTTAAATGTTTGTGGACTAATCTGTTAAGAATTACACTTTTGTTTTTTGGTTAAAAACTATTTTTTTGTTAAGTGTAACAAATAGTGATTAATGGTCATTAATAATGAAGATATTCTGCTTTCTCTCAAATAAGCCAGCATTTTTTAAAGTTCAGATTCAAGTGAGAGAAACTAGTGAATCACTGTTGCTGTTATCATCTATAAGCAGTATTTGTCTGAAATATTTGACACAATTTTCTGAACTACACAGAAGTTAAAAAAAGATATTGATGGTCCCTTGGCTGTATTTTTCACTCTTTGAAAATTACTATAGAAAAGTGTTATTTTTCTCTGTAAATAAATGTGTGCTATCAATCAAGAGTGAAGCTGAAGGGAAGCGTTCAACAGTCTGTCTTTTCATTCATGCTAATTGCCAATCCATTACAAAAAGATTGAAATTTGAGTGAAAAAGAGAAAATGTGTTATTAAATGTGGACCTTTGGGGACAGAATAAATGGTGGGAGGAGAGTGAAAAACCTCTTAGGCATGATTCTGTCACCTTATGCAGTCTGTTTGCTCACACATGCCTCTTTGATTACGTTTGTGTCTGTGGGTATTAATCATCAGGGTATGTGATGCTCAAAGCAACTTGATATATTAATACACTCTAGAAATTTGATGGGTGTAGGGATGCAGGTGTGCATAATGGCTTTGAACATGATTCATCCTACCGGATTTTACAGCTGGAACTATCCGTTTAATAATATTCACTCTGCACTGAGCGATATAATTGTACAACAGGAATAAAATTGGAATCCATGTCTTTAAAATATGTAGTTGATGTTGAGGCTTTAGAAAGGCATTTAAAAGATTTCTCCACCATAGATATAATACAAGAGCAATTTTACGGTAATATTTCTAGACTACAGACTACAAGGAAATGAGCAACTATTGATCTGATTTTCTCTATAATGGGGAAATATAGGTAGCAATCCTACACTTTAAGCCCCAAAGAAGTTGTCGAATCCATTTTATAATACCCAGATGTCCCTTTCTGTGTTTCCATCAGATTCTTCTAAGAATGGTTGTTTGTAGCAGATTTCATGATACAGGATAAATGACAGCCTTGACTCTCGGGGCTTTGTATAAATAAGAGTCATCCCCTTGCTAGTGCTTTGTGTTGAACAGAATGATGGTCCACTGCTCATCATCCTTTCACACATTATCGACCTATACTTCTATTTCACTGCAGAGATCTGACTGAGTCCTATCTCATAGTAGAGCATCAGCTGTATCATAGATTTATTGGTCAAAAACATTTATGGTCACTTATGGACATTTTAATGCAACCATATGTATTTGTACTGATTTTGAAACACATTCTAAATAGGGGTGTAACGATACGCGTATTTGTATTGACCTGTTCGGTACAAGGCTTTCGGTTCGGTACGCATTACAAACCGAACGATAGAGAAAAAAAGCGAGAGAGAGAGAGAGAGAGAGACTAAAGTGTATAAAATATAATGTTTTCAGTGCTACGCTCAACAAGGCTGCACAAACATACTCTCTGCCCCTCCCACCCCCAAACAGACGAGAACTAGAAACACGCACATCACAAACTATCCCTGCAGCATTCAGGTAGGCATCTCCAACAGATTCAAACAGGGCAAAACTAGTGATCGGTAACGGCGATCGATACATTTATGGCCGCAGATTTTAATGTGGGTTTTAGGAAAATACTAAATGTTATTTAGCCCTCCTAGTAGCAAAGAACAGAAAGATTGTGACCTTCTTTAGCTGAAGCACAACAGCAAGACACGAGCTGTGCTGTCTGAAGAAAATGAGGACACTCCCATCTTTCTGAACTTGATTGAAATGATTGAAACAGAGCTTATTTTTAAGGAAAGGGATAATGACCAAAGTAGAAAGTGTTCATTTAAAGTGCTCATTTCTGTCTGTAAGCTTGCTCTCTCCTGCTGTCAGTTTCCTGTCTGTGAAGTTGGGCCCATTGGCTGGTCAAATCCACTGCTTCTGCCTTGTATCCACATCTAACCATATCTTGGCAGACAGAGCTTGGCTGCGCAAACTGTCAAACCTCCCACTGCCTCCAAATCAATGCTCACTATGTATGAGCAGAGTTTGATCATTCTTTCAGTTCAGTTCAGAAATGTATTTAACCTGAGTTAAAGATTCTTTCTTAACCTGTTAAGCTGGCATATTCAAAGTTTGTGAGCAGTTTGGACTTAATAATAATGGTCTTGCTGTTGTGTGGGTTTTGGTGTTGAACTGAGAATTTGTCAAATAAAATAGTTTGAATTGATTGCATAAAAAAATTATTCGAAATTTGACACATTATGAAAAAGACGGTACATGTAGATGTAAAAGTCTTTAATCGCATTGATTATTGTTCCACTTAATTGTATATTAAAGTCAACATTTAATGCGTGTAGAAATAAATGAAATAAGCTAGTAACATTAAAGGTGTAAGAAAATGTCTAGACCTCTATACCTATGACAAAACAAATAAATACCGTGTGTGCCTGTGTAGCAAAATAGCTGCGTTCACACTGCAGAAGAATACAAATTTTCGTCTCGAAATGTCTCGTTCACACAGCAGCTTTCAGTTTAGAATTTTGTTGCTTATCAAAGATGGCGACATCCACAAAACTAAACGTTTTTTCACTGTTTGACATGACAAGAGTCCAATTTAGCCGCAAGTTCTTTCTTCAAATCTTCATTAACCGACAGCAGCTTTTAAATTTGGGTGGAGAGCATTTTCATTTCATTTTTATATTGTTTATAATTAATATATTGAGTAATACCAAGGAGATTGATGTCTAACTTAATAATAAAAAAAAAAAGAGGAGGGAGAGGGTAGAGAATGATGCACCGGGTCACTTAAAACCCGAGGTATGCATTTACTTTAAGGGTTAAACATAAAATACGGTTTGAGTTCTGTCATTGTGTTGTGTCATTCACAAATCACTTTGCACTGGTTACAGTTAGAATGGAAAAGCATATGAGCCGTAGCTCAGCTATCACACAGTGTAAATGCAAACAAATGTCATTTGAAATGCCTTGCTTATCATGGATCTTGATCCAGCAATCGTTGGTGTGAAGCTGTTTGATCCAGACGGCTGTCTCCGGTGTGCATTTGGCTGCTTCATTATGACTAATAATGACTCTAATTGAGCTCGGTCTGTCTTCTTGCTGCTGGCCGGAGGGGTCAACTATGTTTTTCTCTTTCCAATAATTTCCCTGTCTGCACAGTAATGAACTCTTGAGTTTATAATCGGGTTTGTGAGACCCTCAGACCGATGTCAGATGCAGGTGAGTTATGAATTGTAGATTGAAAATGGCCCATTTTTTTTTTTACTGTAGGCAGTCACATTTATAATTGTACTGCATTGCATTTCATATTCTGTGTCAATATGTAAAGAAGAACCATTATGGTTTTGTAAAATCTCCCAGTGACGCTGTTTAGAAACTCCAGAATTATGATTGAGCTTGTAGCTACTTTGGTTGTAGTCCAAGACAGAAATCTTTCTTCAAAGCCAATAAGTGCCTATGGAGGACTTACACACAAATGAAGAGCCAATATTTATTTTTGTTCAAAGAGGCTTAGACACACAAGCTTTGTCAATATATGAATTCTGCTTTTCTAAAAGAAACATGGAATATTTCCCAATTATTTCACTCTTTATACACACACAAACAATGTGAGTATTTAAAGCAGCTTTTCCTGAAAGTGGGAGGGGTGTGGGTGAAAATTCTTTACTTATGTTTTATTTCTCGAATAAATCATTCTTTGAGGTGTGAAAAAAACAACTTTGAATTATGGGAGAACAGTAGTGGTGTTTTTGGATAAAAGACAGCCAACTGATTGTTGAACAGTGCTCTATGAATATTCTGTTTGTAAATGGACTGAAAATTGAAAATATAGCATGGGAAAATCTTGTGTTCATGCAAACAAAAAATATTCAGGCTAATATGCAGTGATTGTAAAATTGCTTTATCTATTATTATTATTATTATTATTATTATTATTATTATTATTATTATTAATATAGAATGTTGAATATATGCTAGTCTGTAGATATTGGAATTGGCCTTAACATCTGGTATTTGTTTTATAGAAAAAAAATAATAATGGGTGCACATAAGTGTGCATGCGTAACCAAAATAAAAACTGTGCTGTATAAATAAGTTTAGAGCATTGATTTGCGTACCGACATGGTTGTCAGGTGTTAATGAAGATTGCCATTAGACCAGCAAACTGTAATACTGTATATGATTTCTATTCAAACTAAAACCTTGCTATCCGCACCATTTTCAAAGCACAATGGAAAACATTTAAAGACATTTCATTTACTGATGCTCTTAAATCGGAAACACTAAACACATATTTTATTTGGCAGCACATATACTTACTTGCTGTGTAAAAGCTTGCTAATTTTAAGTCTAAAAATAATGAAAACTGTATTAATGTCTGCTGAATATTAGCATTTTATTTTAAGTTTAATATAAAATATTTGTATTTTTATTTAATTCTTCCTTTTTTTAGATGATGATAATAATATCAAACATTTATTATTTTGATTATTTTATTTCAAAAACTTAATAAATGAAGTGCCATATTCTTCTTATTATTTACTTTTGAATAGTTATTTTTAATTGTTCACACTATGTGCAATGTGAGGACCAAACCAATTCCAGGTGAGATAATGAGAAACAAGCTGAAAAAATACATGCACCCCTGACAACAACAGCAATAGCAATAATAATAATAGTACAAACACTTGTCAGTTGGTTTTTGTTCAAACAGAAGAAAAAATAAATAAAACAAAGAAAAAAAAATATAATCATGCTTTCGAAATTATTTATTTTTCTTTCTCTTTGATGAAAGATGAAAAAAGTTTCAAAGTACTGTAAGTGTTATTATTTGTAAAGATAGCAAAGTTTTTTGATAGATTTGAAATGGTAAAACAATAAATGATTTTTTAGTCTTTAGCCTTACATCTCAGATGTGAGATTCTCTTTTATTTTTCCTCTTCTTCTTTCACAGCATATTGAGCTCATTTGGCAGACTAATAGGAGATTCTCACTGTCACACCTCTCCCCAGACAGTATTAAGGGTGAAAAAATATCATGACTAGTGAGAGGCAGTTTGCTCTCTGCTTTAACTAGCGTGCCACATCTGAGTCTTGAAGAAGCAGAATTTTAAAGGCCCAGAAATGCATATTCAGTGACAGACTTCAAACACCGCACCGCTATCTACGAGGCAGAGAGTGGAGCTGGGGGTCACAGTCACACGTCAATTTATAAAGCTCTTTTGGAAGTTCTTGAATTAGATATGATACATTACGATTTTCATATCCAGTGAAGGTTGTAATGTCACCTATAACAGGATCTCCTCCCTTGAGGACACCAAGGTTCAAATGAGGTTCAGACTACAGAGCTGTTATCACAGACTGTGTTATAACACTGCTTTTTTTTTTTTTTAGTTTGTGCCTTTTTGAGTGACATGGAAGTTATGCTGATTAAAAATGTACCTTGTGCTGTCCTCAATTGCCAGTAGGGAACACATCAGTCAGTGTGTTTCCATATTTTCCAACTTGTTGTACCTTAGTTTTGAAATACTTTTAGACCAGAATAAAGGATGAATTGAGGTGATAGTGGAAGAAAATATGTTTTATCTTTGTGTTTAATTATTCAACCATAGATCTTTGTACATGGTTTTGGGAGTCTTGCATGGAGCTTGACTGGGTGCTAAAAGCATCTCAGTTCCACCCAGATCTAGTGAGTGTGAAAAAGAAAGGGGCAGGATAAATAGACAAGAGAAAAACAAACATTTTTTGGTTTTATTATATGGTTTTATACCATATTGACCCGAATATAAGACTACTCTGATTATAAGACGACCCGTCTTATTCCAGATGTTCCTTTTAGAATGTCTTTGTCAAAAACAAATCTCATGTTTTACTGTTAGGGTTAAGTAAAATTAAAAATACTGTCTTACGTTTTGAAATCACTTAAAGAGGAAGTTTGATCCCATCAGGCTAACATGATAGCAATGCTAACATAATTGTCACTGCAAGCTTTTCTCTTTTATTTGTTTTTAATTGCAATCTTTACAATACACATTACATTACGTAGCATATGTCATGATACACCTGTCTAAACTCTAAATATAAGACGTGCTATTAGATGTATTTCCAAGAAATAAAAATCTTCTTATATTCGGGTCAATACGGTAATTATTTTGAATAGATTTTATGTACAGTATTGATAACACTTTACTTTACAATGTTACTCCACATGCACATTGTCTTTATCATTAAACGCGATTCTAACGACAAACAAGTAATTTTATTGTGGTTTATATAGATAAGCAGCAGGCATGTATAGTAGTCCTGGCCACCGATACATTGTATGCAATCTACTTGTAAGGGCTGCACTACATCTCTTTTTGATGTTCTACACTTAACAGTGCTGAAAGTGCCCTAGAAGCATGTTTGTCAACACAATTTTAAAGCAGGCTTTAATTAAGCAAATCAAAGAGTGAATTACTCACCCACTGTTTCAAAACGGACATCTGTTGGGCATGATTTGAGGTATCTCATTTTTTAATTAATTATTATTTATTTATTTATTTATTTTAAGTTACGTGCAGAAATACATGCACATAGCATTTGGTGCATTTAGTTAAAATGCTAAATATCAATTTGCGCCACTCAACATAAAAAAAAGAAGTAAAAACAGGCTATTGTCTACCAAATTACAGATTTATCACTTCTTATGCAAACGAGATTGGTTATTTACAAAACAACAATTTAAATTTAAAACTTTAGAACATCTATAACACCTGTTCTAAGGTTTAGAATCAGACAAATGGAAATATCTGTAAAATACCTTTTTTTTCCCCATTCAAAAGGCATGGTAAATGTTGGCCAAACTGTGCGGTGAGATAAAAAAGAGGCATAGTAGAGGAAGCCAAAGCTCAAGATTATTTAAGCAACACTGCAGCTGGGACAGAAGCCCCTAAATCCATTTCATTCTGCCTGGTTTCAATTCTAAACGGCTTAGTCTAAATGGATGTTTGGTTACATACACATGCACTCAGGTGACCCCCCCACAAATGTATCTGTAATCCACTAACATACTGTAGCTTTGCAATACTTCAGTGACCCTATAAACAGCAAAGCATGCATTTCCTGTGCAAACGTGGGACTTAACACCCAAGCTATCAATAGGAAGTTCTCTCACTCTTCCGCCCCTTCCTTTCATATTCCGTCTTGCTCTTTCTCTCTCTGCACAAACTGATTGAATGCTGGGAAGAATATAGCAGTTCTGTCAGATCTAAAGAGGGTCAGTTCATATCAGCCCGTTATTCTTATGTCAGATAATAGTGTGAGGCCCCTAACAGGAGCCTCTATAAAGACTCTAATAGAGCAATTATTTTCAGACAAAAGGTCACCTCAGCCATGACGACAGGCTGGAAATCAATAAACCGCCAATTATGACTGCATAACCAGGCAGGGGAATTAGATGGCTGGCCCTATATTTGGCAGTAAATGATCAAGGGTGCATTAGAAGATCAGATTTGGAGACACTCCTTGTTCCCGCTGTGTATTTTTAATGAGGGGTTGCTTACTTAGGGATCATGAAAAATGAATAAACGATTCTCTGTTCTCCAGTGCACTGCTTCATCGATGGCTACCATCCCAAAGCCGACTCATTGTTCAGCGATTGGAAATCGAGCCTGTTGCTTATGAAAGAGGGAGAGTGTCTGACTTTATGGTCGTGGCAAGGATTATACTTGGAGCTGGATCGATTTTTGTGCTTGTTGTTGAGATCAAATAAGCCAGCCCTTAGGTGGGTGTTAAAGTTTCTATGGCGGAGCTGAAGTCATAATGTGCCAGGAGGAGAGATTATGCCCATCTCATAAATAACACGTCAACTTCTTCTTTTCTTTTTACTTGCACTCTCACTTGCATTTTCCTTCCTTCATGCATTGTAGCCAGGTCTCTTGCCGTTGGCTGCTCTGCAGGTCATTTGGATAAGTGCTGCCTTGCGTCGTGTCAGAAGGTGAAACGTGCTGAGCCACAGCCGATGGTGATTGCTAGTAATTTACACTTGTACCAGAAAGCGCCATTTGTGAACTGTACAAAAATCACCAGCTGTTACTGAATGACAGCCATTGTAATATCGTGCAATACACTTATCCTCAAGGCATCTGCAAGGTCTAATGCACTTGTTCCACTAGATCAAGGTTGCCACAGCCAAAAATTATTTCCTGCAAGTTTAGTGACTAGTCACATGGCATTGCTTCTGTACCACATATTGAGAACGTATTCAGTTCCTTTCCAGGTGTCTCATATACAGATGTTGCAAAGTTTATTTTAAATAGTCAGAGACAATGAAACAGTCCTTCCGACAATAGGCAGGCAAACATATGCAATACAGTACAAATTCAGTATTACAGTATAATAAACGAGCAGGTGGTTGACTCTGCAGTTGGTAAAATCGATGACTGCATTACAGTCTTTTTTAAGGGGATTTGTTTTTTTTTCAGCACCTCTACGGAGAGACGACATATGGCATATGGCTTCACTGAGCTGTGTAAAGCTTTGGCCTGTTGAAGTCTCTTGCTGCTTATGAAACAGCATTCCATCAAGTCTTTTATTACTCTCTGGATTCACTCAGATGGAGTTTTGATCTTGCAGTGCATAAATCCCGAAGGTTAAAAAGCAAGCATGCATCGTTTGCAGTAATGACTAGGTAAGGGGACTTTGGCCCAGACTGTTTGCTCCATTACCTGGTTCTTTATGGTGCCTAGAAAAGCATTTCAGATTTAGTTTTCAGTTTTTTAAATTCTTGCTTTCAAAAGCTAGGCCTTTCACACTTTTCTTAACTCTAGATTAACATTTTAAAGCTGGATTACAGCCAGAGTTTATGGGGTTATTATGCTGCAATGATCATGAATAAGTGTAAATGACACTAATAATGCTTTACACAATAATTATTTCCCTTACCTGTCCAAAATAAAGCATGTCTTCAGAACTTTTCTGCTTCTTTATCCATACCTTTTTGTTTCTTTGCACGATAGTAAGTGTGTTCCATTGTCTAATTTTCACTTTTTACACAAGTCACTATTTTTTATACAGTGCTTCTTACAGCGCAAATTGTGTCAAAACCGCTTTACAGTATTAAACAGGGAAATAGCGTGTTGAAATATTGCCGTTCTCCTCTGGCCATACAAAACCAGTAGTCTAAATCTAGTCTGCAGCATATTCAGATTGAGCAGAGGACTCATCTGTTTTCTGTGGTCTTGTAATGATGTACATTGAAATACATTGAGGGGGGTGATCTGAACACCTGTCTCCAATAAAGCCTTCAAATTCCTCATGCTCTCTTGCCCTATATTGCTATTTGAAGCCAATAATGCAAGAGCCAATAAATCCGCACTTTTGAAATGTGGCAAGGCTGCAGAGGAGCCTGGGAAAATAATGTCATTGTAACATTTCCCTGATCCACCCATGGCCTTTTGCTTTTATTCCTCTTCACCGTCATTGAGAAAGAGGGGTCAGCGGAGTTGTGCGAGAGATAGCTTGAAGAGGACCATAACCTAATATTCATCTGGCCGCTTGCCATAACCCAATCAGTTGCAGCATACAGCCACTTTAGAGTAAGGGAGAGAGGAAGAGACTTCTGACAGCCTCTCAGGTAATGAATTTGAAAGAGCTTGGCCAACTGTTCTCAGCGTGGCAGCGCAGCACACCTGCTGGAACACAGGAGCCACACCATAACATAGTTACTTCTCAGTGTGTTCGCACTACATAGCTGAAATGTTATCTGCTGATGTAATCTTGCTTGCAAGGCACCCAAGCTGTGTAACTCCTCCAAATACTATTACAGCCTTCTCAAAAGACATTAATCAATGTAAAATTAACTGCAAGCGAGGGGAAAATCACATTACTAGCGCCTGTGTGGCTGTCATCCCTACAGACTCTGACAGGCAGACGGTCAGATAAGAGAGACGAGGTGCGCTAGATGAGGATGTAATGGATACAATATCCAAAGTAATTTCTTGCTATTTTGTGCCCTTTCTCTAATAGCGATGTATAGTACGCTGTCTAAATATCACCATCATACCTCTGCCTAATGTTCTTCGACGACACATCCCTCTCGTATAAAGCAGACGATTGCCTCGGGCAGATATTGCCTCTGTGAAATCAGAATTTGTGATTGATGTGCCGCCAGACATTAAATTGGATGGCAATCTAGCATTCATTCTCAGCCTCCGCTCTCAGTTTAATGTGAATTACTCATACAAATTAAAGGAAGAAGTCATCTTTTTTGAGGGAAGACATGGTGCGGAAAGCATTTCTGTCCAGTTTGGAAGGTTTCGCCTCAGTGGCTCACATTATTAGTGTAGCAGCAGCTGCACACTGAGCACCCGAATGGATCGAATAACCAATCTAATCTCAGCAATATTAAAATTCTCTTTTAGATTTAGGCCTTCATCTACTTAAATATTCTTCCCTAAATGTTGCATCAATTTAATGAAATACACATATCTGGGATGTGACAAGTGTTTTTATTTTTATTTTTTAATCAACAAACTCTTAACAATTCAACAATAGCACTTCTTTTCGACATTTATTTTGTCCCTGGTGCCACTTATGTTCATCTCATTTCCAGATCTTTATTCACCATCAGCTACTATTAGTTCGGCTTTGTGATAAGCTGTTAGATTTATTCATATCCATCAACTGTTTGTTTAACATTTTTTTCTAAAGTCCTCTATTGTGTTCAGCATAAGAAACAAAGTTTTACATGTAAGTAAATTATGACAAAATGTTCTTTTTTGGGGGTGAACTGTCCCTTTAAGTAGCTTTGTGGCATAGGAGGAAAGACTGATGTCTACTGATGTATCTTGAGAGCAGGGTGGCAAATGGCCACCATGTAATTAAATTACAACAAATGATACATACATTGCATAAAGTGTAAAGTATTGCTGTATTTTATGATTATTATTTTTCTTTTTGTATTACAGGCTGATACACACTCTTGAGAGTTAGGAGTAAACAGTCTCTACAGCATAATTTATAAATGCAAACTCCTTAATCGTTCCCCTGGAAATATTTATTTATTTATGGTTCCATAGTGAAGAGGAAGGGTTGGATAAACAGCTCTGAGAGCAAGGGAGAAAAAGCTTAGTGAGATATTTGGTGAGCGTCACTCTCTGCTCAGTGTGTAATTGTGTTCACGCAGGTCTATTTTTGTGGCTTTAATGAGATGGTGTTTTGGCGTCATGCTGCTGGGACCCATGTCAGCAGACTCTTATTTGGAAACCTTGTCAGCGAGTGTTTTTCACACATACTTACTGCAGCGCTTGCTCACACACTCTCTTTCACGCACACAAGCTGTAGTTTTTCTGCTTCTCAATAGTGGTCTAACCCAGTGTTGGATAGTAACCAGCTAAAAGAAGAAACTAAATTAACAACATGTTTCTGGAGCATTACAGGCACTTTTCCAGTTATAGGTTACTGCTATGAAGAAAAAAGTTTATTTCTGACATAACAAGGCTTTTTTTTTTTTTACTTTTTTTTTTGCCAAATTACAAACATGCAGCTATACAAGGCAGTAATCTAATACATTGATCAAAAACACTGTCCTAGAACATCCTGTCCATTCAGTTGCTAAGCAGATTGTATCATTTGAATGGGTTGTTTTAGTCTCCAGCCTCATGTTTGAGAGACAGACATATACTGTATGCACTCAACAGTTTGTGAGTGTGTACAGGTTTATGGTTTATGTTCTTATAGACAAATGTGTATAATGACATGGATGTTACAACATAAAAAAGGTTTATGAGGACACTCCAGATGGCTTAATAAACATACTAACATTTTTTTTTTGTTTTAATCTAAAAATGCAGATGTCCTGTAAACCATATACCAATGTGTGTTGGATGTTTTTCTCTTTGTTCTAGAATGGTTTTACTCACATCAAAATAAACTTACCTGTACTTTATTTTCAAACATTTATTATATTTTGATATATGTGACCCTGGACCACACAAATCATAAATCACGCAAGAATATGTGTAGCAATATCCAAAATGACATTAAATGGGTAAAAATTATTAACTAATTAAATTCTGCCAAAAATCACTAGGATATTAATTAGAGATATTTTGTACCTCCTACTGCAAATGTACACTTTTAGTATTAGTAATATGGATTTCTGAGGACTTCATTTGGACTAATAAGAAAGATAAATGGAAAGCTTATTTATTCAGCTTTCAGATTATGTATAAATCTCAATTTTGAAAAAAATTACCCTTATGACTGGTTTTGTGGTCCAAGGTCACATATTATCTCCAGTAGTCTCACGTACCCAAATCTTTTATTGACCAAGGCCCGCCACAATAACAGACTTGTGTGTAAAACTCTCAGACGTATTTTAAAGATTCTATGCTGCGAAATTTCAGTATTTCACATTCTTTTGAAAAGCCAGTGTTTAGTTGATTCTAACAAGCACTCGTTGTGACAGTTATAAACAACTTTCATCTTCATGAGGGAGTTTGGTATCACAACATCTTTGTTATAATGAATAACGTTAAAGAACGCAGCACAATCATATAAGTCAACCAATCCGATGACGACTTCTGAAGTGTTTCCACTTTTGTGTGCCAGGTTCATCAGACGTTTAGCCAATGCTAATCAATTTTTTTATGTATGGTTATTTTAGTGTACATTTTAATGTGCTCCTCTGACCAAAACTTTACAGGCGACACAAACACTTTTTTCTGCTTGTCGTTTGTGTTTATTAGGCGCTAAGGTGGGTAAGGAATGTAGTGGGACGTTTTGTGGAAATCCGCTTGATTTCCCATACTGTGTCTCTGATAACCTTTAGCTGTGCAGGTCTCTGTGTCTCTCTGAGTTGACAGCATCGCTTCAGGGACAGAACAAGGGCTGCGTGTAAAGCCTCGGCTTATTTCTAATCAAAGAGAAAGACACAAGCCTTGCAGCAAAGCCCATAAGACCGGTTTCTTTTCTGTTTCTGTGCATGTTTCTTCTCTGCACGTGTGTTTGAGAAGACAGAGGCCTTGAGGTTTTGTCCTAAATTCCACTTCAAACACTCCGAAAGATACGGTTTCTTCCTCACAGACGTCCAAACTTCCCAGCGAGAGTTTCTCTTTCTCTGTCTTCTGGCCAGAGCTCATTAGCTCTCTTTCCCCTGTCTTATCCATCATATGTGCAGGCCTACATCTCCCTCCATCACAGCGGCACGCAGCCACCACTCTACCCAATTCCATTCCGCATAAATACCAACCCAAGTCGACACAATTTCCACAGCGGACATTTTTCTTTTCTCTACAATTGTCTGGAAATAAGCAGCAGGATTGCATCTCTCTTCTCTGTGAATATGTTTTTTTTTTTTTTTCCCCACAGCTCACTAAATCCTCATAAAGTGGATTCAACCTTTACGTGTGTCAGAGAAACCGAACGAATGGGGATTTGTAGATGGTGGGTAGATTCTCACAGCGACCGTCTGTCATCAGCAAGCCTGTTTTTAGAGGAGACTCCATCAGCCGCCCCTTCTCGGGCTGTGCCGTTACTGTGACTAATGCCTTCTAGTGCTGTCCGTGACTCACACACCCATTTTTAAGGCTTTGTTTATTTATATTTGCCACAATCTCGGCACTGGGTTTTATTCTCTCCTGTGTATCCAATCATCCAGCCTGTTGGTTTGCAGCGTGGCTGATTTTGAAATAGCTTAGTGGAACCAGAAATCAACAGTATGTGTGCAGAGAGTTGTTGTTTGATTTGGTTTTGTTTCAAATGTCTTAATTTATGTTTGGCTAAACAGTTTTGAAGCTCTTCTATTAAGCACGTTGAGGCAATCAAAGCCATTTTTCCCCTCAAGTGCCAAACCCATCCTATGGCTGGTTTCCTTGGTCAACTCAAACAGTCTGTCACCTGTCAAGAAAAATCCAGAAAGATTTTTTCTCTCTCTCTCTCACTCACTCTTTCTAACAGGTTTGTGTGTTTATGTATGTACAGGTACTGTATATGTGTATGGGGGAATTTATGAATTTATGACTGATCTAGATATGTATCACTCCAAAAATGGCTGACAGCTGTGTTGCGCTGCTGCGAGATTCTGTGTGTGGGGTTTTTTAATGATTTGTAGTCAAATCAGCCGCTGGTTCATGTGTGTAGATTGTGATTTAGTAATGTGCATTAGCGAGAAGTGTTGTGGTCCTGAGAGGATGCATCACATAATTAATGCGTATAAAGTGGATAAAGCAGGTGGCGGAGAATAGAGGAGCCCATGTTAATTGAGTTTGGCCCCAGTCTGGTTGCAATGGAAATGAAGCAAACAAAACTAATGAACTAAAAAGGATACATAAAATGAAGAAAAGTTGCTTTGGTGCATAAGACTGTTTTGTCCTCTCCTTTCAAGCACAGAACAGCAACAAGATTGCTTTTAAGAAAGAGGTCTCGAAATTTATCATGGCCATGAGCATCATTCCTAGAAATTGCAGGGGATCGATAAAACATCATAAGAGCCATAGTCCCTTACTGCTATTTGGAGGTTGTGCTTTGAGTTGTTTGTTTCTTGCGTGGTTCTGAGTGGTTGTATGGGGTATTTTAATAAAAAGACTCAAGTTATTGTTAAATTATAACACTTAAAAACATATCCTTTGCAAGGTCACTTAGTTGACTTGACATTACAGCACTCATAACCTCCTTATGTATTTTGTAAGGCCCCAGAGCAAGTATTAAATTAATAGCTCACTCAAATTATTTATATTGCTTAAAACATGTATGATGTTCTTTATTCTGTGGAAGAAACAGTAAGGGAAAAAAAAAACAATCATGTGGCATTAGAAGACATGCAGTGCACAAGTTGTATGTACCACTTTTTGATAATTTAATGGTCTTTTTTTTAACGCAATTGTCCCATTGTCCATTTCCTTTCATAGCATGAAAAACATTCTGCTGAAGTAAGTACATTTTTTGCTACCTTGACTTCTAAACTGCAGACTATGGGCTTTTCCATTTCTATAGTGGACCATGTTACCTTGATTATATTGTTTCCATGGTAGCCATTTATTTCTCACAGGTCCTGGCACGCATGCAGTTGGGAATGAAGGATGATAGATAACAACAATAGAAGAGTGGCTTTTCAATTCTTAATGTCCCTTGGAGAATAAGCAGCCCGGCATAAATAGCAATAGCATGCTGATGTTTGATTTGCACCTGAGTTGACTTTGTAGAAAGTTCATGTTAACTTGAGTATAGTCTAACTCTTGGTTCTTGGATTTTATTCCATGTTGAGTATGCCAAGGTAACAATAAATATGTGTAACTTTTTAGCTATAAGTAACTTTTACTCACACATTTTATAGAGAACTGATACTGATACTTGAACCTGACAGACTAGTATAGACTGTCTGTGCACAGAGGCTATGGGGCAATTCCAACTCTGCAAGGACAGCCTGGTGCTTCTGACTCACAACCTGTAAGGTAAATTTTTTACTGTATTTTTTACTGTACTTATACTGTATGTGGAAAAACTTTAAAACACATCGCATTACACCAAATACACAAATAATGTTCTTTTTAGCAACATAATATTATACCTTTAATATCTGACAATTTCTAACAATTTATTTTGACATATTTATCTACTTACTATACAGTAAGTATATTTGCATGTATGACAATTTATTTTGTCTATAATAATCTACTAATATCCAAATAAGACTTACTTAACATGTCGTTGTAAATTATTGACAGTTATCAGTTAAACATTAAAATTACCTAAGGTTAGTAGTATATATAAAGTTTACTATCAGAATGAAGTGTAACCGCACCAGTGTAACAAATGTTTTTTAAACCATCTGCACTGCTTATCAGTTCATCAACACCACTAGCAGAGTACCATGTTATGTAAAAATTGAATAATGCTAATCAATCGATTACAATGGGCTATATCGTTGTGTTATAACATGATACTTTTATGGTCTTACCTCACAAGCCGCTCGGTGGAGGTTGGCGTATCAGTTTATTTTATTTCAGAAAGTCAGGCACTGAATACAGTTGCCCTCTGAAGGTGTTTCTATCTTGTCGTAAATGTGATGAAATGAACTGAAATTTTACCCATGCACCACTTGATGTCTCTGTACACTCGGGTCTCTGACCCAAGGCTGCTGCCAACAGAAAACCTGTTGATATTCCTGAAGTTTACACAAGTCATAATACCTAATCGCTGGTCTCTTAGGCTAAACAAGTTATTTCAACATCAATGACTTCTCCGACCTTGACAAATATAGGCATCCATTCTGTCTGACAAGGCTTTGTCTAATGTAGGTCTTCTGTTTGAAAATTGAGATTTTCTCTTTTCTTTGTTTCTGCAAGGTGCATTCAGTCCGTTCAGTGTTAGGCAGTGTTCTGATTCAGATTGTAGTGTTCACAAGTTCAATGTGAGTGTGACACAGTTCTGCTGTTATCAGTTTTATTTTTCCTTTTCTTTCTTTTTTTTCATATTAATTCTTTTGTAAAGCACTCTATAACCACTGTGTATCAGTGTGATTATGGTGCATATTAATAGATGGCATCATTGTGATATCAGTATTAAAAGGACACAAAGTACTATAATACTAACGCCAGATAAAGAACTCCTGTATGCAGCTTTAACCCGTATATTATTTAATAATTTCTGAGGTGATTCATTCAGTGTGATCGATTCTCATGGCTGATGGAAAAAAGTGTTGCGATACAAAAGCTTGAGAAAGCTATCAGCAGTAACCAAGGAAACTTCACCTAGTAAAGGGTTAGTTCTTCCATTCTTCCCATATGTAATAAATGAGAGATGTCTGTGTGTTTGTGGGAGTTTGGAGGTCACCCTTTCATTGACATGTTATTTATCCTATTTCAGACAGAGTTCAAGCTACAATCGTCTGTCTTTTCTATTGGTGCAGAAACAATTCTGTAACAGTTCAGCCAGTGCATGCAGAATAAAAATATGCCAGGAATGATTTAGTGTGTGCGTCATGGAAATATTATTTTATGCCATTTTCCTTTTCTTCTTCATCTTTTCAGAACAGACTGTCTGTTCAGAGGCTTTTTTTCTCCTTCTATTTCTGCATGAACATGTTTGTTTAGCAGTAAAACCCTACTCGATTTCACATTAGCTGGAAAACACTGGAGACATGGCAGGAATATTAAGAGAAGAATAAGTGGGAATTTGCAGATTAGTCTCTTATCCTGCTCGGTGAAACATGAGCATGCACCCGGTCTGCAAATCAGATCTCTATATTGAGTGCCACATCTAAAACTGAACCCTCCATCAAACACCTGCAGTCCAAAAAATCCATCCATTTCCCAAACTGCTTATCCTGGGGTTGTGGCGATGACGAAGCCTGTCGTGACATCACACACTCACACCTGCAATTTACATATGTTTTTCGTTTCTGCCAGATCACACAGAGAAGCAGACATACAGTCTTCAGACAAAAAGTCATCACCAGAGACCTTCTTGCTGTGAGGTGACAATCCAATATACTGAGCCACCATGCCATGGTTAGCAGCATCACAACAGATAAAGGAAGATGTGGCTTTGACTGCACAGCTGACTGCAACATCTGTAGGGTCTCTTCATTATCTCCAGAGACAGACTATAAGACGTGCACGCATTATACATATCACCTATATTTAACTCTTCATCTGTTGATCCCACATAAAAAGAAATGTTAGAAGTTCCACTGTTTTTTGATCTCTCAGTCTGTGTTGATGGTGTTTTTCTTTTATTAAGGGGATATTCAGTCTCCCCTTCTACATATGAGCTGGTCTCGACTACAGCGCTGCTTGACAGAACCTGGATTTAGCCATAGGTGTACTGGTCACTACAGCATGTCTATGATGTGGGTCACAGGTTCAGTGGTTTCCAGCTGGAGATGGACTGTACTTGCATGGCATCAGGCGGGATGTTCTCTTAGACATCTGCTGTGATCTCTTTGCCCCAGGCCTCAACATTTTTTTGTCACCCCAAGTACCCAGTGCTTGCCTGGGGCTCTATGTTGGTCTTTCAATTGAGCACTGAAGCCCTATAACCCTATAGGGCCCTGTAAGGACTGTGGGGTTTAGCCTCGTGACTTATTCACGAAGTCACATATCAGGACATGTCGTTTCTTTGGTTCTGGACCTTCAAAGCGAAGCATGTCTTATTTGGCTGTTACATACAAATCCTGATAATATCAGCCTCCCCTATGTGAAATTAGCTTATCATCAAAGTAGTAATGACTACCCTGTCTATATTGGACACGAACCCATTATAATAATAATACAACACCAGATGCAGAGTGGCACTTCGGGTCTCCAACGGTAAAATGAATGTTCCATTCTTTTTCTGATGTACTATTTGTGCTTTTGTTACTTCTGGCGACAGGACAAATGGATTTGGAACATTCTTGTGAGATTGGAAGCTCTTGTACTGCAGAAAAGTGTGATGCGAAATGGCAGCTGATTCATCCTGTGTAGACAGGGTGTGATACTTTAAGACGGACACTTCCAAACCCTGCTATAAAGAACAGCACTTTTCATGATACATGTTATCCACCACAAACTTGGATGGACCTTGTTTAGATGGATGCTTTGGAGCAATTTTGTCCTTGTCTTTTTCTTCTTGTCTTTATTCAGTATCCTAATCGTATCATTCTTCCTTTTCTGCAGCTTTGTATTGATTCCTTGATATATATCAATCTCTGTCATTCATTCCATTCTTGCCTTGATAAAACTTACCACCCCTTACTCATGGGCATTACATTTGTCTGCATTCATTGACCCTGGAGCTCAGGTAATTCTCCTTATCGTGATCATGATTGCAGCTCATAGGGAACCCAATGTTCTGCACCACACCTCCAGTTCTCTCTGCTCTTAGTGATGGGTGGAGATGAATGATAACTCTACACATGTCTCGTCCACTCCTGGGTCTCAGTCGGCTGGAGAAAAGGGAGAATGGCTTGATGAACTGGCTCCCCTCTGTGCATTGATCAATAATGGCGTGTTACACAAGCGTTGCTCAGCTCGTTTATGTTCAATACCCACTGACGAGGTGGCTGCGCTGCAGGTAATGAGCCTCACTTATGGATTGTCACATTCTCCCCAATCGAACAGAAAGCCTTCATTTCAAAACCCTGGTCTGTTGAAGAACATGACTTTATTGCGATTTGCACTATTAACAACAACCGGTAATGTAGACGGAGGACTGACCAGAGTGCTTAATCTCTATATTAGGTGTGAGAGATTTAACTAAAAACTTGTTTTATATGGTAATATGTTACTGATTCTATATTACATTAAATCAATTGTAGTTAGTAACATAATCCATTACAAATTTTAGGTTGTGCATTTTGATTATTTTTCAATGGCTTTTTGACCTAACTTGTTTATCGTATCAATTTAAATAGGATAATCATGTACCATATTGACATATTGATATAAAAGTACAAAAAGAAAAAAGATATATTCAATGCAGTGTGTCTTTTGCATTACATCAGGGTTTTCTAAATTGGGCTTTGTGAAGGGGGGTTTAAGTTTAAAGCTAACAATTAATTAAATCATAATAAATAAATGAAGAAAGAAATTACATTTATTTAAATGCTACATTTAAATAAAAAATTTAATCAAAAGAATGCAATTGCTATTTTTTTTTTTTAACATATTTTATTTTATTTATTTAACTGCTTGCTGTGTGACCATTAACCAACATCAGAGACAGAACCACTTCAAATTGAAAAAAAAAAAAACATAAATAAATTAAATACAAATAGTAAATGCAGTGGTCAAATGGTGTGCAGAAAACTAAACTCACACTGTTTTTGACTGACAGGTTTTGGTTGAGCGTTTCATATTACATGCCGTCACAAGGTTTCCCCTGTTTACTGTTAATCTTCTTTTAAACCAGCTCCCCAGTTGCACACAACAAGTCACTACATCCTGCGATCTACACTTAAAGTCATTTGAGAATCATAAAACTGTCTTTCAGCTGGCTAAGAGAGAAATAACAGGGAGAGCACTTGGGCCAGTTAGAGCTGAGAGCGGCTGGGTTGAAATTCCCCTTCTTTATTTTTGAGATGCATCATAAAGCATGGATTCCTTTTTAATGGCAAACAATGAAACGGGGATCTTATTTTCCAGTTTAAAGGAATACATTTACGTTCTTTGAGTCAGACGCCATAGTGATTTTTAACAAATGGCTCCTGATGCCCTCCTATGCTCCTCCATAGGGTATTGCCAGGCAATTGCAACCTGCCAGACATCTCAGAACAATGCTTTGAGAGCTAAGAGAGCACAGCAGGAATGCATTTAGAGCTGTGCAGGCTGGGGAATTGGGGGCTTCTTCTCTCCTCCTCTTTTTCTTTATTTCTCTTTCTTTTTCTTACTCGCTATCTGATGCCGGTCAATGATGAATTCCAAATCATCCTCTGTGAAGTGTGAAATTTCGGTATTATGTTTCACGTACATCGAGGCTTGTTTTGTCTGATGCAAGCAACAGCCAGTGTAAAAACCCATTGTTTTCATATCCAGAAGGACTAACATCTGGCATGTAAATTTCAGTCATCACAGAAATCCGGTTGTTATTGTTTCCATAAAATAGCGGTATCCTTTTATAATAGGGATAGTATGATGATATTTGTAAAGCTGATTTGGTCCTGCTATACCTTAGGACTGGGAAAAATTCAACCTGGTGTCTCGAACAAAGAAACCCTGCTATACTACTTGAGCTGTTATAATGTAATAGAGTCTTCACTTAAACCCTATTATCTAGTCTTGCTGAAGTAATGTCCAATATTTACAGATTTCCCAGTGATTCTGCCGTGAGTTAGTGTTGACACAGGCTGTAGAAAAACCTGATACTTCGGTACTATCACAATCATTTGTCTTTTAGAGCAAGTAACCGCAAGAAAGTGTTAGACTCCGAGGTAGTCCTGCTGATGAGAAGCTTCCGAGTCGAGTGAAGGTATGGAAACATGGGCGGTATCACATTTACACCCTTCTTTCACTCACTGTGATGGAAGAACACTTACCTGTACATCTGTGCTGCGCATTACCGATACAAGTGCTCAGCAGGTGTCGTACTTCAGGAGTGATAATATTCTATTACCCGTGTATTTTTGCACTGTGCCGTGCCATGTTTTTGTGTATAATATAGTGGCAGTAGCTGCTCAATAAATGGAACTGTTATTTAGATATTTAACAAATGTCACTGCCAATTTTGCAATGTCAAAGCAAGCCTTATTAACTGAATGATCTCAGCTCTAAAATCTTACTTGGTCATGTCAAAAGCCTAACTGCATGCACTTCTTTATGAATGTGAGTGACGTGGCAACTTTTGACAGTTAGGACTATATTACTTGGCACATGGAATTGTTTTTGATAATTATTTAATGCGCCTTCAGGTGTTCATTAGGTGTTATTAGCACTGATATTCTTTGTGACTTTAGGTACTGATACTGCGATGGAATTTATCTTCAAGAATCAACTTGTGTTGCCACTACTTGTCCCATAATTCGATCACATAATTGTCTTTGTTTTCTGCTTATTTCTTCATTGAGGGCACACTTTTTTAAAAAGTGCAATAAAACAGTATGCAACCCAAAATATGCTAATTAAATCAAACATACCTGAATCTCATTTACATGCTTTGCATTTTTCTGACAAAACTTACATTTTTTTTTTTTTTTTGTAATTTATACTTCGGCAAATTCAGCTCTCATCTCGTCCATTGTTGCAGCATGAGGACTTGTAAATAGGGAGACTAATTAAAAACTTGCTTCTCCTGATTGAAACGTGATTTTCAGACACTAAGAAACCAGCCGATCAGATTCAGAGCGAGCTGTTTTGAGAAACATAGCCTTTTCTATCTGCAATATGCAACAGGCGCTCCGTAAACAGCCCGTGGGCAGTTTGTGAACACCTCAGATTAAGACTTTTTGGAAACTGTCTGCATATTTGAAATACAGCCTAGTTGTTTATCACTGAAATCACCAGTCAAGAAAGATACATTTTGGGTAAATCTTGACCTAAAATGTAACACAAGTCTTTGGAGGTCACTTCAAACAATAAAGATTAGCAATGCAAATGTACTCTATTTAACACGCTTCTCTTTACTCTGCCTTGAATTTCAATGAAAGCAAATGATAGCTCGCCATTGATTCAAGCACGCTAAGTGGACTTGTAAATATTTTCTTTTGTTCAGTGCGTGCCACCAATAAGTGGACAATTTCAGTATTGTACATTCAAATCATTCAAGTCCTGTGTTTTTATGCAGGGTGTCACCAATCCCTTGTGCCGATGATAATGTCAAGTTATTGTCACATTTTATGCATCAGCACCGTATGTTTATTTATAGATGCAAATGTGTTTCCATTCATTTCTACATCTTGCTGTGGTGCAGTTTTCACATATATAATTCAGGCCTCACGTATCTGTAAAGTGCACACAGAACTCGGCGTAAATGATTAGCTCTATATGTCAAAGACGAACATACAGCTTGTACATTCACCTCACATCCTCTCTCCTGTCTGTCTGTTCCCATTGTTTTTCTGAGCTGCACTCAGGCTGTAGTGTGTCTTTTCAAGTGTGTGTGTGTTTTGTTTTCGTTGGCTTTGTAAGCTGTAGTCTCCTCCAATCAGGGAATGAAAGCTGGAGTACTGCGCTCTCTCTGTTGTTATCAACAGATCTGTATTCATTTCACACCTGCCAAAACACTTTCTCTTTTATTTATTTATTTCTTTTTCTCTTTGTGCACACAACATGGCAGTAGATTATTATCTGGATGTGAGCTTTTGTGTGTTTTTGTGTACGTATGAAAGCACGCTGTACTTAGTGGTCAGCGTGGGTTTTTGTATTGTTTTGAGTTGCTGGTAAAAATATAAAACAAATATGACGGTGCTCTGGACTGCAGCCATTATAATGTATAATAGCTCTCCTGGTAGGAAAGTGTTGTGGTGGTTTAATGGAACGGGCAGAGGGCTTGTCATAAACAGGTGTGCGGTGTGTTCACTAAGCAGCTGCTGTAATGGCACGGTCATTACGATAATGGCCTAGGATGGATGTCATAGATCTGGGTTGTCCCATCCCCATGTGTTTGTCTTATGAGAGGGCAGGTGTGGGCCATTACTGTACTGTATTGCAGGACGTTGCTGTAGGTCTAGCCTCACAGAATCAGGGCCACACACAGCTTACAGTGAAATAGAAACAGCAAAGTGTTCTGTTTTGGAGTTTGTTGTTGTTGTTGTTGTTGTTTTACTGATCAAGTAAAGGTGACCAAATGTAATGTATTGCAATGGGAAAGCCATTGGTCACATAATCACATAAATGGTCACATTGGTTCATAAATCATTCTGATATGCTGGTGTTACATTTCTTGTTTTGATTGTCCAGTGTGATTCCAGGGCATCACATGAGTGCTAGTGGAATGCGGCCAATTGAAGCAAAAAGAAAAAATATATATATTTTCATTTATTATTGTTAAAGTTCTCTTATGTTCAACAACTTATATGTTAAAAGCTTTTACATTTCATTTTACGGGTTCTAAAATAAAGAAAAGAGTGGGTTTTTTTTGTACTTTTTGAGTGCAATAGATTTTGGTTGAAAGTGAGAATCGTGATCTCAGTTTCCATGGAAACAAAATGCGATTTACATTTTAGCAAGAATCGTGTAGCCTTAAAATTCGGTATGTTTGTGTGCTGCTGTGCATCCCTGTATGGTATAAGCAACTGACACACCTGCACTTTTAGTTTTTTTTAAACCTATTCTAGCAGTTAGCATTAAGTACCAAATATTATTATAAACAGAAGAACCTGAGGATTAAGTCTAGATCATTTAAATTTTCAATTTACCTTCTATTTTTTTTCTAAGAATTATTGAATTTATAGAATTTTAAGAAAAACGCAAGCAAGGTGTTTTTGATTATGTACTCAAACAGAAACTCCTGAAGTTTGGATTTCTTTCTCTAGAAAGTTGTATCTGAGCGTTTTACACTTCCAAATAAAATTTTGTCTAAAAATAACATTCCATGAGGCAAGTTATAGCCATTTATTGCAATATCGTCATAGGCGCTTTCAGTGAAAAACAGGTCTATTTAGTTTACTAACAGACAGGTCCAAAAACATTTAGGGAGAAAGAACTGTATTATATAATAACAAAACATAGTAGAAAAGTAGAGGGGGGGGTATTTTTATTATATTGCACAAATTGTCTTCTGCAACAAAAATACAAACAGTGTGAATGATTCACAAACTACACACACAATGAGTGAGAAATATACAACATTACATCAGTACAACATTAAAAATTGTGCAAATAATCTTTATGAACTATAGCAGTACATAATATAAGCGCTGAATGGATGATCCGCTGACTGTATCTGCATCAGAATCATTTTACCAGACATCGCCTCGCTACGCTAATACCTAAACTCCAGTGCTTTATCCGATGTGAACCGCTGTTTCATTCTTGTTTTTGGTTTGTTTGATGTCAAAATATTTTGTTGTGTGATTTTCTGGGCTTTTTCAGAGAGTGCTGTCATGAAACTGTTTTATTTTGTGTTCGTTTTCATGTGCGCACGATATACTTTACTTTCACTTTGTGCTCATGCACATTTCTATTGAATAACCCTCAACGGTGTTTCAAAAGAACAAAACCTATGTTTATTGGTTGAATGTAGGACAATTTGAACCAATCTGTGCACGGGGGTGGGACTAAGCATCAGTAATCGTTTCTGTTTGGCTCAGAGGAACGAAATGCATTGGATTTCTCTGACAAATCAATTTTGTCAAAATGCAATGACGTTATCACGTCCGCTTAGGAGGCAGATGAAAAGCGGAGAATCTCCACTCCAAAGCAATCAGATAGGATTAGCATTTTTAAACATCATTATTAAGTTATTATTATTATTAAGTTATTAAACATTTAAGAACAAGAGTTTTTTTTTAGCTAAGCTTGCATTTATTTGATCCAAAGTGCAGCAAAACAAGCAAAAATGTTTTGACTATTTAAAGTAACAATTTAAAATGAATTAGTTTAAAATTGTATACCAAGCATTTCTGTAATCCTTTTTTTTCTTCATAAATAGCTGTGATGTAGGTTACTAATATTAATTCACTACATTACATTTATGTATGTATTTAAATGAAACAACACTGTAGAAAATATAATAAATGTACAAAAGAACAAGAAAAGACAATAAAAACATAAATAATCAGCCCCCATTTGGCCTAAGGTTCTGGTAAGCACTTTGGCATTTATGTGTGTGCACACTTAAGCATTAATCATTCTCGTTACTAATACATTTGTGTGTCTGATATCATTAAGACGCAGGGCATTGTGGGTAAACAGCTGTTATTGTCATTCAAAGTGCATATGCAGGGCAGAACGGGGTGAAAGGCTCTGCTGGTGGTTAGCGCTGTAATGCCGTGTCAAGTTCAGCAGCTCCGTCTGCATACCGGAGAGGAAGATTCCGCCTGTGTGACCCTGGAGAGGAAAGGAGAAATTGTGTTGAAGAACAGAAACAGAGAGAGAGAGAGACACACAGAGAAAAGGACTTTAATGAGTCCGTGTAATGGGTGTCCCAGTAAACAGGCTCTGGCTACTGTTATCTCCAGGCTAATGATGTCTGCCGCGCTATTCAATTAGGACAGGAACAAGGTCAGTAACAGCTCAGGCCTTAAAGAGTTTAATGCCGCCCTCGCCACTAGACTTCCACTCCATTAGTCTGTGTTGAGTCCAATAAAAACGTCAGCTGTGAGAACACAGGCCACAGCCGCATGCTACTTTCAGCTTTATTTGCATGCGTTCTGCTTTAACTTCAAATGCTTTGTGTCTACTGACAGTCTACTGCTATATTTTGGTAGCATCTGTATGAGCGAGAGATGTAATGCTCCCCGCTTTAATAAACAGACAGGTTTGATTTATTAAGTTTAGCATTGTTAGTCCATTATTGATTTTAAAAAGCTCGTGTACTTTCATTAATTTATCAAATTTCTTTAATTTGTTGCTACTGCCGCATATAGAGCAAGAAAATGTGCTCTGTTTTAGGCTCAACATCTGTTAATTTCCCTCGCATTTGGAAAAAAGTTACTGTTTGCTCTACATAGTCGCTGTACATACACAGCACGTGAAGCAAATACAAATGCTGTATGCATTTTCTGGCCTTTAGAAATTAAAACGGCCTCAAGGTTTTCAGAGCTTTATACTTTATTTAACAAATAAATCTTGCAGCAGTACTGGAAAAAAATAAACATACAATGTACACTATCATTCAGAATGTAGGGTCTTTAGTAAATTTGTTGAATGTAACAAAATAGTTTATTCCTTAATGTTGCATTAAATTACTGTTCTCTATACATATGAAGAGTCAAAAGTCATGATTTGTACATTGTGCATTCCAATTAATCTTAAAAAAATCTCCGTTAGAGTAAAATATAAAATACAGCTAAAACAAATACAGTAACAAAATACAGCTAATTAACAACAAAAAAACATGATTTTTGTAATATTTTAATTGTAAAAATTGAAATGATGTGTTTAAATGAAACACACACACATACATAAATAAGCCAATATTTATCTATCTATTTTTATCATTGATATTAACAGCAAATAAGCATATTAAAATGATTTCTGAAGGATCATATGCCACCGAAGACTTGATGTAGTAATGATGCTGAATTATAGCTTTGCCATTACAGGAATAAATTGTATTTATTTGTTTTAAAAATTGTTATAAAAAATGACTAATTTGACTGTATTTCTTATCAAATAAATACAGCCCTGTTGAGCATAAGATCTTACCATCTCTAAACGTTTGAGCAATACTGTATGTCAAATTAAATGGCACTTTTTTTGTACAGAGATGGTGGCAGAAATTGTTTTAGACCCACAGCAGTTTCCCAGGAGGCGCTGCTCGCTGACACACAACTGTCCTTGACTAACCTCCCATTTGCATTCATCGACTCACATGCTTTCTCTCTCTTTGTCCGTCTCTTTCTGTAGGAGCTGGTGGGAAGTAACCCTCCGCAGAGGAACTGGAAGGGAATAGCGATTGCACTGCTTGTTATTCTGGTCATTTGCTCTCTGATCGTCACCTCTGTCATTCTGCTGACTCCAGGTATGCAGCCTGGGAGCAAAGGGCCCGGGGCCATGAGCCTCTGGACCACACTACACACACACAAACACACACACTGTTAACATGATGCTGTTAACAAACCAGCACATTTCAAGTGTCTACGTACAGGTGCACATTCCAGAGGCAGCCTCTCATGTCACCACGTTCTGCCAGAACTCCTTGAATGTTTTCCAAAACATCTTGGCTCTTACTTAGAAATTTTCAAAGTTTTTGCATATGTGTCACAACCACGCAAATCAAACAACACAAGTGTAATAACAAGCTACATTTCATACTGCAACTAAATTAGTTAATTAGTAATTAGTTTTGGGGAGGCGTGATGGATCACCTAAAAAAGATTATTGATACAGCACAGAACTATTTACGCAACACAAATACCAGGATCATTAAAGTGACAGAAACTGGAACCAGTATAAAAAACACTCTAGTGTACGCTCCAATTCAAAGGTTTTAGGTCGGTTATATGTATAAATGATTTTTTTAACATCTCCAAGGCTGTGTTTATTTGATCAAATGATAAAATTGTGAAATAATATCACAAATTAAATTTCAAATATAATTTATTCCTGTGATGGCCATTACTCCAGTCTTCAGTGTTACATAATGGTTCAGAAATAAAACGTTTCTTATTATTATCTAAGAAATAAGTGTTTGTTATAGTCCTTAATGAAGTGTAATTTCACAATTAAGTGCTGGGTAATTTACTTGTAATTATGCAGTAACTATTTACTGTATATTAGTGCATTTATGTAACAAGTAGAGCAATTTTGTAAAATTCTAATTGCAATTTTTTTTTTGACAGATAAAAAGGGGTTCTTTAGTTAATGGTATCAGATTTACAGGATTTACTTCATTACTGAATGAAGCAGGAAATATAAATTTATTTTGTGTAAATATGCAAATGTTTAAGTATTTGGGATTTAAAGAAGAAAATCTGCTGAATGTTTCATTTCATCCAAATGCGCTCACAGACATCTAAAATTTGGGATTGATCGCACAGCCTTAAAAGTGAAACATAGAAACTCTAAAGTGTTACCAAAATTGCTTATTTCTTCTTCTTCCAAAAACAAAAATCAGCTTTAGGATGGTTATGTTTCAGTATTGTTCTTCTCTGCCACTGAGATACTATCAAAATAAGCAGCCAATCTGCGTATAGAACAAGATTAAGGGCTCACTAGATGAGGGCTACCATATTTAACTGCAGTGTGTGCGTGGCCATTGAAGCCTGCTACTGGGCAATATAAATCTCTGCGTTCTCTTGCTCTCTGAAAGCCATTAAAATCTCCCAGCCGTGCTTTAATTAGTGTTCTGTGAATGCTGGTTCGCCTACATTAAGCTAGAAGGTTCAGTCTCTGAGAAACTAATTGAGAAGTTTTGTCTGTTCCCACACATTTACGTCTTTCTCTAATAATAAGATCATTGTAAAGTCTTCTAATGGGAGACACAGATTGAGATGTGAAACTGTGTAATTTGTTTTCTCTCTGTGAGTGTGTGTGTGTTTTCACATCCTCTCCTGTCCATTTGGACATTTTGTCTGGCTGCAGTCCTTTACTTCACGTCTGTGCTCTATCTAAACTGGAGCAGGGGATGGTTCAGGCAGTCAGGCTAATAGAGGAAGAGAGAATGAGCACAGGCCGTAGAGACCGAGCAGGTGGCGTTTCTAGCTTGAGTCCTGACACATCTCCAAATCTGTGGGATGGGACATAGGACAGCGTCTCAAAGATCTCTACAGACTGCTACATGTGTGTAAACCAGGTCACTTATATAATGCACCTGATTTATTCAGAATAGGCACATTGCAAATAATCCTGTTCTTCAGTTTGGCATGATGCACCATTTACAACACACTGTACTTCTGTATTTCCGAGTGAAACAGGATGTTTAATGATAAAAACATGTAGAGTGGGATTTTATTCTTCAGGAATTGATTGGATCACGATAATTGGTCATGATAAGTGGTATATGACAGGTGCACAAAAGGAAGGGGTTAAAAATAAGAGGGAATGATGCTTTGAATGCCTCTAAGGTTTTCTTTTCTTGTGTGTGTGTGTGTGTGTGTGTGTGTCTTCTTGAATTAATGAGCACAATAAATCATACAGGAGGCCAGAAACCTGTATTACGATATAACCAGTTATAATATGAACAGTCACATTAAATTGATCAATAAAGTAAATGTTATTAATGTTACAAATAGATTTCTATTTCAGATAAAAGTGGTTCATTAAAGTTTCTGTTCATCACAAAGTCTGAAAAAAAGGAAGCAAAGGATCATGCTGCTTCAAATTAGTCTTTTCATCACATAAATAAATTACATTGGAAAATATTTCACAAACAGAAAATGTTTTTTACTGCCTGTTTAACAATTGTTATTTTCATTAAATAAATACATGTCTTTTGGGGAACATACAGTGCATATCATAGATAGATAGATAGATAGATAGATAGATAGATAGATAGATAGATAGATATATGATTATTTTATACATGTATACATATATATATATATATATATATATATACAGTGAGGTGAATAAGTATTTGATAACCCTGTGATTTTGCAAGTTCTCTTACTTATAAATCATAGAGGGGTCTACAATTTTCAGCATAGCTGCATTTCCACTTTGAGAGACAGAATTTTCACATTTCGACTCGCTTTACCCAGCATTTTCCCTTCTAATGTACGGTTGCTGATGAACAAAATTTGATGAGATTCGACCCCATATAAACAGCAGTACGAGGCTTTAGAACTGCAATGTTATAATCTTCACAGAAACATGGCTATGCAACAGTATACCAGATCATGCTGTCAGTATAGCTGGACACCACACTTTCCGGTAAGACCAGAGGCGGAGGATTGTGTATTTATGTTAACAATACGTGGTGCACGAACTCTGTTATCGTCGACAGTCACTGCTCAGCTAACCTGGAGTTTCTCATGGTTAAGTGTAGACCGTTTTATCTGCCGCGGGAGTTTACATCCACCATTATTACTGCCGCTTACATTCCTCCCGATGCTGATGCCAAGCTTGCTATGAACAAACTTCATGCGGCCATCAGTAAACAACAGACTGCTCATCCGGAGGCTGCTTTTATTGTTGCAGGGGATTTTAATCACTCTAACTTAAAGACAGTGCTCCCAAAATTTCATCAAAACATTTCCTGTCACACCAGAGGAAACAAAACTTTGGACCATGTTTACACAAACATGCCTGAAGCCTATGCTGTGACCCCCCCTCTCCCACCTGGGACAATCAGATCACCTTTCTTTGTTCCTCACCCCCAAGTACAACCCCGTCATCAACCGTGTGAAGCCATCAGTGAGGACCATCAAAGTGTGGCCGGGGGGGCTGACATCACACTCCAGGACACAGACTGGAGTATGTTTGCTTATCAGGCCACTTGTGGCTCTCACACGGACTTAGACAGCTACACTTCTTCTGTTCTGGATTGTGGATTTTCTGGACAGTGTTACAACCCAGAAGGAGATCAGCACATACCCAAATTAGAAGCCATGGATGAACAAGGAGGTGCGTCTCCTGCTGAAGGCACCCAACACTGCCTTCAGGTCAGGGGATGCACAGGCCTACAGAACTTCCAGGGCAAATCTGAATAGGGACATTAAAAAGGCCAAGTACTGCTACAAATTAAAGTTAGATGAGCACTTTTCCAATTCTGACCCTCAACGCTTGTGGCAGGGCATCCAGGCCATCAGTGACTACAAACCAGTCAACTCCACCACCACAACCCCTAATGTTGTCTACCTGAATAAGCTGCCAACAAGATCACTCCATCAACCGACCACCCACCCCTCACACTCACCTCCTCAGATGTTTACACCGAACTGTGCCGGATCAACGTGCGCAAGGCTGCTGGTCCTGACGGCATCCCTGGGTGCATACTCAAGACATGTGCAGAGCGACTCGACTTCAGCTCAGCATTCAACACTGTCATACCCCCCAAGCTAATTTCTAAACTCAGAGACCTAGGCATTAACATCTCACTATGTAACTGGGTTATGGACTTTCTGATCGACAGACCACAGCATGTCAGGTCAGGCCACATCTGCTCCACCACCATCACACTCAACACTGGTGTACCACAGGGCT
>JAUMHP010000082.1:4083032-4093543 GCA_032361065.1 Enteromius trimaculatus | reverse complement strand
CTGAAAAGGGGTACCCTGAGCATCGAAAAACGCCGCAAAAGGGTCTTGACCAAGCGTCAAAATGTGACGAGTTGGAGCGAGACTGTGTTGTTGAGACGGAGAACCATACATACTCAAATTTTGAGTAATAAGCTTTTTTTCGTTTGGATCGTAAACATTATATTATATATTTTTATTTTACTTAAAGATAGACATCAAAAGCTTCTCAATTCTAAGGAGATAACATTTTTCAGTTTCAGTATTAAAAATCAAAAGTCATTGTGATTTATATTCCTCAGATGTGGAAGAACGTTATATGTCCAGCTAGTGTGGAATAACTTCAATTCATCATATCACTTTAAACTACTAAAGAGCCGATTCCTTTATCTTAGTTTTAATACAGTAACAGAAACTTCAGGTTAATATAGGGTGACCATACGTGCCATTTTCCCCGGACGCGTCCTGGCCAGGATATCTAAAATGCTTTGATTTGTACATCAAGAGTGTTTTGGAAACATAAGGAAATGATGTCATACGCGCACGCGGACCGATCGGTCCATATGCGCGTATGACATCAGCATGCGCAAACCGAGCCAAAACTATATCCTTATAGAAATCCTGGCCAGGACGCATCCGGGGAAAAGGGCACGTATGGTCACCCTAGTTAATATTAAGCATTCCTTTCAAGTTTATTATTATTATTATTTAAAAACAGAAAATACAGCATGAACGATGTACAATACATATACCTTCTTACAGTACAGGCAATAACAGTTATTTATTAACAATAAACACATAAATGAATACAACAGTAATACATACAATGCAGACATACATCATAGCTAAATATTATACAACATATCGTAAAGCATACAAGATAATCTACAAAACTAAACTACTTCAAACTGTTCTTTTGCTCCGCAATCTCACAATATAAATAAATATATAAACAGATAAACTCTGCTTGCCGTAGTTTACACAGGACTGGTGGTAAATATGCAATGATACAGCTTTATTATATATGGTATGTGTTTTATTTTGATAGGTTAACCGTTTTTGTGGTGTTAAGCGCTTAGGGCACATATAGGGTTCTTCCATTCCCCTCTTTTGGTGTATTTTTTCCTGGTTTTTGTTTTCCTCCTCGATTTAAATATGGTTTCCCAGCATCCCTCCAAGCATTCCTTACTCTGTCCTTCCATTTGTTCATGTCGGCTCTCCTTCTTTTGTCGAGGTTTGCCTTTTAATATCCGAAGCGCACATGACAGCAAGCGGCATTGTTGTTCTTCTTATATGTTTTTTTCCGACACTACTTTAATGTTTAAAATGCAGACTCTTGGTAGCGCAAAATATCTCCAGACTGTTACTGTATACAAAGTTAACCCATACAATCAATGTCACATGGTTTTCTCATTTTATATATTTTTTTGGACTTATACAGTTGTTCGTCGCATGCACTCATATGTACACTTATATGTACATTACATATGTATATATATATATAGATTTTTTTTAATTAAATTTGTAAGGATTTCAAATAAACTTCTTTCAGATCGTCATTATGAGGTATAGTTTGTAGAATTTTGTGGGAAATAATTTATTGAATCCATTTTGGAATAAGCCTGTATCATAACAAAGTGTGGAAAAAGCAGATGCCCTTGCAGATGTACATTATCAGTGTCAAAGATGTTACTGAACATCTAAACTATTTATCTATTATTCTTTATTTTTTTATGTATGTATGTATTTACTTCATTTTTTTTTTTTATATTAGTTATGCTAAATCTTTTCGGATCATTCTGACGATTTTATTTAGTGTTAATTGTTATTTTTCAGTTTAAATGAATGCCTTTTCTTTTTTTTGTTGGACAGCCTACTCCAAACCACAATATCCAGCCTAACACAGAGTCAGTTCCCTAATTGCTGCACACCTAATTTCTGGAAACATCTTCCACATTAACCAAACAAACCTGTCTTCATACACACTGCACCGAAAGCTTTAGTCTTACTCTAAAGGACGCTAAAGTCTGACACCACAGGTGATGAGATAGTTTGATCAGGGCAGCTGTCATACAGAACTGAAGAGACAGAGGAGAAGGTGTCATGATCTCTGGGACAGTGACACCAGAGCACTTCACACACACGACAAGAAAGAGTGAACCAAAGAAAAGAGTGTGAGCACTGCCTCTAGTTGCTATTCAGTGCCCGTCCCAACATCACCTTGATGGATGACAACCTCGTCCCCCAGCTGTCATTGCCTATGCTTACACACACACACAGACGTTCATAACGCCCCTCATTCTCAAACTCTGTCATGGTGCTGCTTGCCCTTCACAAAGAAGCTCTCCATCTCTCTGCATCTGTAAGACAGAGGGAGGTGGTGAGTACAGGTGTTGAATGTTAATCTTTGACAGTATTAACAGCTCCACTACAGCACACGTGTCAAGCTCATGTCAGCTGTGAGCATATGCTGTGGTCAGCCCTCTGGCTCATGTACAGCTGTTGACACTGTCCTCAGAGTGATACAGCAGCACTCCTGCCTTCTTCAGTAACGATGGATTACGATTTTATAAAATACATTAGTTCTGCCTCGGAAATCTGATTTATTTAAATCATTACAAAATCCAGCATTTATATTTGTTATTTAAAACAAAAATTAAATATAAAGTTTTATATTACAAATAATGTCACATTTAAGAAGTAAATAAATTCATCCTTATTTCCAAATGCTGTATGTAAATAACCAATTTGAATGCTAAATTATTTAAATGTATATTCCCAGGTAAGAAGTTTTTTAACAAATATAAAATATTAATATACATAATTTCAAAAACATTAATTTATTACATATCACTGTCAACTAATTAAAATAAAATTTAACAACTTAAACTAGCCTTGTAATGTCAAAAAATAAATAAATAAATAAAAGTTTCAATATGTTGTAAGTGCATTTAATATACAGAAATAATAATAAAGACTCTCCATGCAGATCTTTTCCTATAGTTTGCTAATTTAAATGCAATTTAGACCTAATACTTCACTTTATTATCTATTATTAATTAAGTATTTTTTTCATTTAGAACAAGTGAAATTATACTGTACTTTTGTGACTGTATGTATTTTTTTTTTTTCTGTAATTATATTAAATGTATTTTTTTATGAACATTGATGTCTTTTACATTTTGCTCTTGTTTTAAAAAGCCATGTGAGGTGGTGTGTTACTGTGATTTTACCATGGTTAAAAATCTGTCCTCTTCTCTTTGGGGCTAAAACTCTGGCATGTCACTGTAATGCACAGCCTCTCAGACGTTATTGCTTATAGAGATGTTTGGTGCTTGTAGTGGCAGTAACTGCTGTTCTTCAACAGTTTAATTTCTCTCTCTATCTCTGTTTGTCTCTGTGTTGTTCAAACTCTCAGGTTTACAAGCAGTCCTTCACTGCGGACTACATCATTTGCAGTCTGGAAACTCCGTAAGTCGCTGAGCTCGTATAACAGTCGCATTAGTTTACAAAGTCCATTTTTCATTACAAACCGAGGAAAATATCGATGCAGCATTTTGCTACTCTCGTCACATGTCGAAGCCATTCAGAGAACTGAATCTTTCCAGGCTGCTGTCCTGTGGTTCTACAGATGAATTCCCAACCTGTCTGTCCCTTGATTAGCACAGAGATGTACAGCTCATATCACCTGTCATTTTTTGGGCCTGCATTGCACAGCGCCATTGTACACGAATAAAGCATCAATATTTATGAGCTCTGTCAGACAGAACAGATGCTGACACAGCGCTGGGCCGCTGCCCCGGCTGGATTTAACAGTGCACTGGGATATACTATCACTGTTAGATTTCCTGCTGCAGGAATTCCCTCATGGTGCTTTATTCGCTGCGCTGTTGTGTTGGGCCGTGTAGTACACCGTGATGGAATCAATATCTGTTGGCACACGCTCCACTGCACCACATAGAGGAAGTGTGCGCTGTTAGCCCACAGAAGACATGAATGTTTGACTGATTGCCTGTCTGGGTCAGGATAGTCAACTAGCCTACTTGTCATGCAGTATCCATATGCAGTAACTAGTTGATTAGCAATGGCTTTGCTTTCCTTTTACAGGGAAACGTGGATCCTGAACCCTCCAGAAGTGCGAAACGCTCATCTGCAATATGCTGGATGGGGACCGCGAGGCCAACAGCTGGTAAAGATGACATTTTCCACACTGTAAATAAAAAGAAATTGCAGTAAAACACTGGCAGCAGTGGGGAAAAAATAAAGTAGGAACATTTTAGGTTTTACAGATTGAAAGGTTTAGGTTTTACAGACCAAAATACACAGGTGGTAATCAGAAAACCAGGAAACACTTTATTTTATGACTGTACTGTTGTCACCAACGATTATTTCGGTAATGGAATAACTCTACTGATAAATTAAGAAATCGGATAGTTTTTTGTAATAAGAATAGAAATACATAGCAATGATGCAATAACAATTATTAAAAAAAAAAAATATATATATATATATATATATTTATATATATACACAGTAATAGGGTTTTATTGAACAATATGTATTATATAAAATGCCTACAACAGCCTGTTGATTGTTTTTACATTTTAAAGCGTGATATAATGCTTGTTTAATATGGATTTATTTCAAATGTCAATTTAAAGGTATGGTGAGCAATTTCTGGTAGCCAATATTGCTATTTGAAATCACCAAAACAAACATTCCTCTACCCTAAAAGAATCTCGCCCCTATTTTGATAGCTCCACCCCACACATACGTACACAGCCCAGGCAACGATTAGTTCTGTGAAACAAAGGAAAACCAATGTTACTCTGTGTCTACACTAGACACAAGCATCTTTTATCTGCTAACTCTGTCCTTCTGTTGTTCGCTAATTTCTGTCCTGTGCACTGAACGTCCTCTCCTCGGCATCATGAGTAGACACGCCCCTTACTACTGATTGGCTACAAGTTTGGTTTGCTATTCTGCTTGAATCAGTTTTCTAAAGCGTTTTTGAAAAAAATAACATACCCCACCTTTAATCTATAATACTTGAAATATTAAAGCCACTGTCATCTCTTGAACAAGAACACGTGGACATCCAAACCACTTTTAGTCGCGATGACCAGTTAGTGTATTTAGAAAGACAGTGATCTATTTTCCTGTGTTGGGGTAGGTTGATATATTATTCCACAACTCAAAATAGCAATTTGCTTTACTATATATATTTAATTTTATTTTTATTTTTTTATGCTTTTATTATTATGCGTCTGATCATTTATTTAATGAATTCTCATCTGTGGAATGCACCATTTCCGGTATGTTTTCAGTTCAACAACACAGGCAAATCCATTTACTATACTGTCTACGGAACTGTATCTTACCTATTTTAAGAAAATAAGTATCCAGTGGCACGGAGTGCAATTTTTTCACGCTACGGACTTGCCAAGCATGAAAACAAGTGGGTACTCCTAGGATATATGCTAAATATTGATCCTTGGATGTCATAATAAAACAGCCCTGAACAAATATGGTGTATATGTGTGTATGGCCCCAACTATACCACTGAGCAGTAGGGATGCCAAAAGTACTTATATTTTGCTACCAAGCAAGTGCAAAAAATAAAATAAAAAAAAATGATCAGTAATACAAGTGCCAACTTAATTTGATGCGTGGCAGCTGCAGGTGAACGCTCACATGTGTGCTGCACCTACCGGTAATGCACCTGCACTTGTAAACTGTCAGATGCATTTATTTGTTAATTTCTCATCTTGGCGAGGTATTGGTGTAAACACATTCAGTTTGTATTCAGTGACTGCAAACATGCGGTATAAAAACACATCAAATTCGTGTAAAAATATCAGATTGGTACACTGTATAAATGCAGCCTGATAGACCTGCTGTCTGTTATGTGAATATAATAATCAAACAACATTGACCAAAAAAGAGAAAATCACTCACTGCTCTGCATGCATTTTATATTCGACTGTTTATCTGAATAATTATTTGTTTACTTCATCAAGAAATACTCCAAGGCTTTTAGTTGTTGTTTTAATTACTTTTTTTAATTAGTTGATTTTTAAGGATGAGTGAAATAGCTAAACATATATTTGACTTTTTTGAGTAATTAATGAAACCATTATTTTAATCAAACAGTTACTGCCGAGAAGATTAAAAATGTTTCATCTATAAAGAACCAAAGGACTGTAAAGCATCTAGTTGAAATTATTATTTCATGTTTTTCACATTCCTCACAAAAATCAAGGAATAACTTTATCTAGTCATATTCGTTTGTGTTCATGATTAAAGCAACACACACTAATGCACAGCAATATTCACCATTTATATACACAAGCACTCAAAAACATACAAATAAATGTATTATGTTGACAAAGAATGTGACAATAACGTCTAAGTAAATATATATATATTTTTGTGTGTGAAATTTCAGTACAATTTCAAGTAACTGTTAATCTGAACACATTTTAAAATATTTTTTTAACAGGAATTATTTATTCCTGTTATGGCAAAGCCTGATTTTTGCCATCTTTCTATTTTATCTATCATTCATCCCTGATCAATAGATTTAAAAAAATAAATAAAACTCTGACAGGCCCCAAACATTTAAGCAGTAATGTATCTGCACTAAACATTTTATTATAAATTGATATAAAATAAATAAATAAATCATATATTAAAATAAAATATACATTAAAATAGTTCAAACTCATTCATGTAAATGGATTTACTAATTCTACAATTTGCAAAATAAGTAAAGATTATGAATAATGCCAGTGTTTAGAAACAATTTTCACAGTTTATGGCCCTTATGGCCTGGAACTTTTTGTGCTTAAGAATAATATTGTGCTAATCTATACTGAGTAATGTGAAATTGCTCTGATATTAGTATCAACTATTGAAATCTTAGTATTGGGACAACCCCTATCTGAAGCCACTTTAACCACTTTAGATCCCTGAAAAGATGCAAAAATATAAAAAAAATCCAATTGCAGATGTGAATCACACGACTCTACCTCCTCTTCCTCTCTCCTTCTCTTCCTGCAAATAAGCTCAGTGGTTTATGGCACAGACACACAAAAGACTGAATTTATGATTCCACATCACAGACGAGACTTGTGTGTGTGATATTAAATAATTAGGACATCCTGTCATTCGGGACACATCCTGTCATGTGTCCTAGATGTGTCCATGCCAAACATGGTATTACACATCTCCACATGCATATGAAATGAACACAGCATAAAACTCTCTCCTCTGATACAAGAATCTTAACTTTTTTTCTTGTACAGATGAGCTGTCAGTTCAGAACACCTTGAACTGAAATGTATTCAGAATAATTCAGTTCATCATATATTCATGGGCTTGACTACTTTATTTCTTCGGATGTGTTTGTACTGTTTTTATAGTCAATATCTTTCCGTTTGACGGAGAAACATTTCATGGAGGACATACAGTAGACGTGTTTTGTGGAGATTGCTTGCTTTCATAATGTTCACACCGCATCCCAGTTATAATTTTTAAAGTTGCCTTGAGACTTTTACATTCGCGTACAACTCTGATTTAGGATTTCGAAAACAGCATTAAAAACCATTTTGTATTTCTGGCTGTCTTTATATTTGTACATGATTCAGGCGTATGAATGAGCAGTGCTTGTGTAGCTTGACCTCCTCCGTATGCTGTAACTGCACCATCTGGCCCTGAAAAGCATCTTTTTTTATTGACAGCCTTTAAAGTTCATCCATGTTTCTTGGTCCTGTGCCATCTGCAAAAACGCTTTTGCGATAATTGAAAATTCTAAGAAATAGATCATGTTTTTCATCTCACCTTCATTCATTAAAACATCAAAACTGTCACGTTTATTATTTTTTTAAAGTCTTACATGACATTTCAAGAAGCATATTTTAAGGAGCTGTTTTCCTCGTGAAAAGTATACATTAGCATGCTTTTAAAAAGAGATTATATTATAAAAAAATGTTTTAAACGAATATACTGTATGGTTACACTGTATTTTGATAGTTTGCTTTAAACATTTTACTAACTATAAGCGACTACAGGAGCAACTATAGGTTTGGAGTTAGTAGAATAAGTTGACATCTATTTGCAAAGTTTCTGACAGTAATGTTGTGGACCCATCAAAATAAAGAGATAGCAGATATTAATGGGTTACTTCACCCAAAAAAAAAGAAAATTCTGTCATTAATTGCTCACCCTCTTGTTGTTCCAAACTCATAAGACCTTTGTACATCTTCAGAACACAAATAACATAATTTACCATTCTTCTCTCCTGACTTACGTCTTTCGTCATTTTAGAGAGTATCACAATACAACATGTGCGCAAACGTATTTGACGTAATCAGCCTTGTTTACATCCCTGAGAAAGCATGCGCGTGTACATAATCTGCAGTTGTTTACGCCTAGTGGAAAGCGTACGCATGCTTTTTAGTGTTTCGCTTTTTTCTGACCCAGATATATATAGTTATATATGAATGTTGATAATCGGCTGCTGGTATTTGGTTTTAAAGTATGTTTAAGGAATATAAACATGCCTTAAATTGTGTTCCCCTATGCAGATACTTTAAATGTGCTTTATTCACTGTTCCTCAGCCATGGCTGAATAATCAGCGTTTGTCATCCAGTGCGCTCTGAAGTGGCTGTGGTGTGTTTAAGAGAGATTACAAATCAATGCTTCTCCTGAGCCAGTCTGCTGTCAATAGTCTTTCTGATATGTTATCGACACACCTCACATTCAGCACAGAGCATGAAAAACATCACATAACATTTGATCAGTTTGCAACAGTATATATGTGTATTATAAACCTTTTATTTGATTTATGATAATAGTGGAACTGCCTCTAAAGTCTCAAAACGTTTATTTTTGTCTATTAGCAATTGCAACCCCGATATACCAATTGCTACAGTAGTGATTCATAATTAAACCCAACAAAATAAACCAACAATTAAAAGGATAGATTACCATAAAATGGAAGTTCTGTCATCATTTACTCCCCCTCATGTTCTTCCAAACCTGTTTGAATATCTGTTGAACACAAAAATATAATATGCAATTGGTCAAAAGTTTGGAATAATCAAGATTTTGTAAAGTTTAAAGTTTCTGAAAGGACATAAGCTTGGTAATTTTACATATATTTTAAAATTAATTTAATTTAATTTATTCAGGTGATGGCCGAGCTACAATTAGTGTCACGCGATCCTTTAGAAATTATTCTAATATGCTGATTGATGCTCATTTATAAATAACCACTGTGATGAAGTTACAAGAGGAACGCAGCAAAACATTGAGCTTTAATTACAGAATTCAACAAAGGTCAAAGTAAATGAAAAGCAATGTTGGGAAAAATACGATACAGCTATCACAGACATTCCTATCTGGGAAAAGATTTCTCAGAGGACTGCAGAGTTAGTTGAAAAACATTGGGCAATTCGCTCTTTAATTTTTACAGAGGTTGTGCAAGCAAAACACAGACATGTTTGATTCAGACAAGGTTAGTAGGTCTGAAGACCATTTTACCTGACACCTTTAGGGAAAACAGATCGTGTTCGAAATTTAAAGAGATAGTCAATCTAAGTCAAAAGTAAAAAAAAAAAAGCATTGATACATGCTCAAAAGTTGTCAGTATTTGAAACTTTAAACTGAAGAAATCATTGTAATCATTCTAGCTGCACACATTTTAAATTTTGCTTTAAGGATCTTGCTTTTGGTATGATCAGGTTCTCTTTTAGAGAGTCAAATGTCATCTTTCCCCAGGACCTTTTTCTGTGATCTTAAGCATAGAGTGTGTTCCTTTTCTGTTCTGAGTGCAGAGGTTATTTTAAATATGGTGCTATGGAAATCATTTTATAAATGAAGCCACCAGGTGACTCTTCTGAGTGTTTAGAGGTGATCTTTGCTTGGATACTGACACTTACTTCCATATTTCAAAAAAATAAAAATAATAAATAAATAAATAAATGAAGAACAGTTTGCATAAAGGCCTGAGTTAAATGAAAAGATGTCTCTGAGTCTGTATGCACTCTTTTAGCCGACTGTCCTTATCCCTGATTATGTCTGTTGGGTTATTCTGATTCAACCCAGATAAAAAAGGCTATCTATGATGGTCAGCTTGTTTCTTTATTGGAAGAAAATAAGAGAAACTTAGCATTACGTTACTTGCTCACCAATGAATCCTCTGCAGTCAATGGGTGCCGTCAGAATATGAGTCCCAACAGCTGATAAAAACATCACAATAATTCACAAGTAATTCACATGACTCCAGTTCATCAATGAATGTCTTCTATGCAAAAACGGCATGTTTGAAATAAACAAACTCATCTTAAAAAATGTGTTTTTTTTTAAAGACTGACCATAAATCCAAAATACAATATAATTTTGATTTGAGTGTTCACGTTTTCAATATATGAAGTGTTATTGTAGATCATCAGTGTGACAACGAGGCGTCAGATAGCTCTTGATCCATTTGCAGGCAGTTTATTAATGAACGGGCAGACAAACAGGCAAT